>JAYMTF010003819.1:0-14377 GCA_036897485.1 Pelargonium nanum | reverse complement strand
CTAAAAGTTACGAAAAAAAATTCAGGGTTACCCATTGCAAAAAGTGTATTAGACAAGATAGTCTTTGGTAATTATCCATTATCTAAAGTATATTGAAAACGTTATGATTTAGTCTTAGTTTGAATCACGAAATTCATTATATACAAATGAAGTCCTTAATTTTACATTTAAACTATTAAATTTTAAAACTAAAATATTATTGAGGCTCCATAAGAAGATTCTAAGGTTCTCAAGAAGAGCTCCCTCGCCTCTAAGGCTTTATCGCTTTGTTGGTCAACCTCAAAAACCCCTAATGAGAGCTCTCAAACATTCTTATTATTAAGAGGAGAAGATCAATTTCTAACATTGAGACTTCCTCTCTTTGAAATTTTTTATATAGTTCTATTTATCGAGATGTACTTTGGATCCTTCATAGTAGATACTACATTGGTCAAGATAAGTACGATTTGTAAATTCAAGGCCTCTAATCTGACCGTTTGACTTAAGATTGTGTTTTATTAATCACGTGTATCAAAACCTTCACACTCTGGGCAATTAAGCTTTTCTCCTTTTCTTCGCAAGCGACGACACCACGTGCGATATGCAATCCTATAACATGGGACGACACATTTTTGGCTGGTTTCTGTTTAAACAAAACGGCTACCATTTCTGTTAGATCGCGATCAAAGGGTTTACAATTCATGCATGGTGTGCAGAGACTTTCTACAACATTTCAAACTCTTCCGCATCTAATGAAAGTTGATGACACGCCATCTCCTAGACCAAGGCTACGTCTTGATCCATACTACAAGCACGTTAGATATTAACTTCCAGGCAATGATCAAAGTGGGAACACACTACCACAAAGTCTGATAAATGTACCAGACTCCCCAAATGACACTTAGTTTTTGAAACCGTTACCTTAACTCATGAACTCTTGTACTGCATTTTTTCTATTTCGGATATAACGAATAAAGTATTGTATGCCGATATACGAAAATCTTTGTTTTATATGACTTGATTGAACTGAAAAGGTTAATGAATTATATGTCCCAAGGTGTTTGTTACACAGTCTCAGTAGGTCAATGTCCTTGCCCATAAATATTCAAATATGTTACTTAGACCCAAGGTGTTTGTTACACAGTCAGTAGGTCAATGTCCTTGCCCATAAATATTCAAATATGTTACTTAGACGAAAGTTTGGGCATAACATTTGAAATAAGTTATGAATGTATATGAGTTTCATGAATATGGTGGAAAGTCACTTTTCTTTAATAATAAAAGAGAGACACTTTGGTTATGTAGTAATTACTTGGTACATGTATATTATACTGTGACCTTACCTATCTCTAAATACACACATTCAATCAGTAAGTTAATACTCCATTCGTTTCAAAATGAATATCTTTTCTAATTAGTTTTGTATGTATTGTCAATAACACCATTGTAATAAGTTATATCCCTTAATTGTCATAACATATGATTAAAAAAATATAAAAATAAATATATCACACTAACGTATTTTTAGATTTTCTCAAAATAAAAATAAAAACGTTCAATTTAAGATAGGGATAATACCTTCAAATACGTACACCAATCAACATATGAAATTTTCCAAATAATTACTTGTATATTACACATGCACACAAATGGCTCTTTCCTCAGGAGCTCTGGTTACTGTTCCTCCTGACCCCATTGCTTCGCCGGTGGTTATTTTGAGAGTTGATATTCCTCCTGCTGTGGTTACTGTTCCCTCTCCTGATCCTGCTCTTGCCTCTTTAGCTTGTGTTGAGGCAGTAGTTGGGACATCCTCAGTCCCCAGCCCTATTTCCTTTGCTCAAGCAGTTAATGGATCTGCTATAGATGAGTCCTTTTTCAAGCAAAGTGAACTGCTCCAAAATGGAGATTTTGGTGTTTGTGATCTATCTCCTGAAGGAGATGCTGTGACCTGTTCTACTGCCATTAATATTGATCCAACCATCTTGACCTTAGCTCGGAAGAAATGGGAGACCTCTGTCATTATTCGTATTCCTAGAAGGACTCTGGCCTACTCATATCTCAAAATCAAGCTGATTGAGATATGGAAAGTCCAGGGTTCTTTGGAACTTATTAACATTGGGGATGGTTTTTTCACTGTTAGACTTGGCAATGTTGATGATTTTAATCGTGCGATTCATGGTGGTCCTTGGTTTCTTGGGCCTTCTTTTATCCATGTTCGTTTGTGGGAGCCTAATTTTAGTGCTTCTCCTTCTCGTTTTGGAGATTGTACTGCTCTGTGGGTTCAGCTTCCCCGTTTGCCCTTGGAATATTACGATAAGGAAATTCTTAGAACTATTGGAAGCTCGCTGGGTCTTGTGCTTAAGATCGATGCCAAGACTGATACTAGTGAGCGTGGGAGTTTTGCAAGGATGTGTATCCAGATTAATAACCGCAGAAAGTTGGTGTCTGAGATTCATATTGGTTCCTTGTCTCAGAAAATCATTTATGAGGGAGTTGAGTTATGCCCTAACTGTAGTCGTTATGGTCACACTTCGTTTGAATGTGATGAATTAGTGTCTGATCAACTTTTAAGAACCTCTGACAAAGAAGGAGATGCTGCTGGCCAACCTCCTGTTGCTGGTGCTTTGAATGCTTCAGTTAATGATTCTGATAATGTGGTTGAGGAAGTGCTTATTTCTAAAATTGTTTCTTCTGACTTGCTTTCTAAAGAGTCAGAGGAGAATATTGGTTCTTTTAGTGAGGCCAATCAGGCCGTGTTTCAGGGTTCTCAGAAACAGCCTGTGGAACAGGGGAATCTGATTCCTTCTTCAGATTGGCAAGAGGTTAGAGGAAGAAGACGAAGAATGGTCAATGAGATTCCTGACCGGAATATTCCTGCACCTGGGTCTTCCTCCGGTAATCGGAACTGGGAGCCTCGAGCAGCGCACCGGTCAAATCGTAGGTGTTTCAGTCGAGATAGGTCTGCTCCTTCGCGTGGTGCCGAGGGCGGGAATTTTGGGCGGTATAGATCTCGAAATTCTGACAAAAAAGGTTCCTATGGGCCTTTTGGGCCGTTTAGTAGAGGCCCATTTAAGGATCAGGGCTTCTTAAATTCAAGAGGCAGGAATTTAGCTAAGAGAGGCTCTTCAGACAATATGGCCACGTGTGCTGGTCCTCTGGCTTCTATTTCTACGTGTCTTGCTCCTGGTTCTTCTCTCTTGAATAAGAACGTTGTTACTACTCACAACGGTATTTCTGTTGATATCCCTCGTCCGAAGGCTGTTAGTGCTCCCTCTTCTCCTTCCAATGGATCCAAGCTCTTCATCTCACGCTCCAGTCCCCAATCTCCTCTCGTGGCAGCTGGTGTGCTTCGAGACTCAATGGAGACTGTCAGCGTCCTTGTCAGAGGAAGAAGTCCTCAGCCTCTCCAGCATCAATGTTCCAGTGGGTCTCGATCAGGAAACAGAGGAAATAGCTTGGATGGTATTCACTCTATGCTTCCGCTCCATGTGGTTTTGTGTCAAGAAAAATCAACCAGAAATTTGGCTGGCGGCGTTCAAGAGATTTGCTCATCGGTGGTTCCTGCAATCAGAGACGAGTTGGGTCTTGGAGGAAGCAAGCAAGGGGATATTCATTTTGAAGAGGTTTTGGGATGTTCATCTAGCAAACAGAGTGTTGAAAATTCTGGGATTTGTGGAGCCAGTGACGACTTCAGGGAACTGCAACCCGTCAAGGGGTCCTCTGCCATCGATTCAGTGGAAATTACCCCAATCCTCGAATCCCCAGCGCAGCCCGTCTCTGGCCATTGCGGTGAAGTTCTCGGACGAGACGTTTTATATGGTGCAGGAGGAGTGGATGGGATGCGATCTCAAACTCGAGATTCAGAGGATCGATCTGGGAAGGGAAATATTCGTCTCCGTGACGCGCTCAAGGAAGCTAGGGGACGTGATGAAAGAGTTCGAATTGTTGATTGCTCCGGGGGAAAAAATCAGAAGAAGCCAAAAGCTACTGGGAAGAGAGAAAAGCTTGGTCCTTCTGACAAGCGAAAGAGGAAGACAGGTGGACCACAACCCTCAGTATCTAATGAATCTACTTCACTGGAATGCTAGAGGAATCGCGGGTCGCAACTTCAAACCGGTGTTTGAAGCTCTTGTAGGTGTGCAAAAACCTGATATGGTGCTGCTTTCTGAAACCAAGGTGTCTGGTGTAGCTGGGAATAGTCTGATAGCTAATTTGGGGTTCGATAGTTTTGTGATGGTGGATGCAGAAGGCAATGCAGGAGGAATGGCTCTGCTGTGGAATCAATCCACTCTTCTAGTCAATTGTTCAAAACGCTCTAAACACTACCTACAAGTGGAGGTTAAGGTACTTTCTTCCCTTTCCTGCTTTAATCTTATAGGCATTTATGCTAGCACTAATTACTCGCTTCGTTGTGAGCTGTGGGATACTCTTTGTGATATGTCTGCTGAGTTAATTGGTCCTCTGATTGTTTTGGGGGATTTTAATGAAGTTTTGTTCCAGCATGAGAAAAGAGGGGGCAATCTTATTTGTTTAACTAGAGCTCAATCCTTTCTTGATTGCATTAATGCTTGTCATTTGATCGATCTAGGTTTTTCAGGTCCTCGTTTTACATGGTCCAACCTTAGGTCTTTGCCTTTTCGTATTGAGGAGAGGCTTGATCGTTTTCTTGTTAACTCGGATTGGCTGGATTTATTCCCAGATTCTGCTGTTAAACATTTAACTCGTATTCGTTCGGATCATTGCCCTATTCTTCTCTCTACTTCTCTCAGACAACCTTCGGTTTTGTATAAACCATTCAAGTTTCATCCTATGTGGTTCTCTCACAAAGATTTTAATGCTTTAATTGGTGATTCTTGGAGTGAGTCCTCTGTGATTCCAGTGCATTCTAAAATCTCATCTCTTTCAAGATCTCTGTCTTTGTGGAACAAATACGTTTTTGGCAACATCTTTGAAGTTAAAATGTCTCTTTTGAATAAAATTAGTGTTATTCAGACTCAAATTGCTGTTTCTCCTTCTGTTTTGTTAATTGAGCAAGAGAGGTCTTTGAGTAATGAGTTGTTGTTGGTTTTAAAAAATGAGGAAATTTTTTGGCACTGTAAGTCCAGAGTTCATTGGCTTCATTGTGGTGATTTAAATACTAAATTCTTCCATCTGTCTTCTAAAATGAGAGTTAAACGCAATGCTATTGTTAGATTGGTGAGTCCTGTTGGGGTTGAGGTTACGGGGGAGTCTAGTCTTTCTAATTTTATCTCTCAGTTTTTTGTTGAGCTCTTCACTTCTGTGAATCCTCCTTCTTGGTCTTCCCCTGTTTGTTTTAATCATTCCTTTCATAGGGATCTTGTTAAAATTCCTTTGAGAGAGGAAATTAAAAAAGCTCTTTTTAGTCTCAAGCCTTTTAAAGCTCCTGGTCCTGATGGTTTTCATCCAGGATTTTTTCAAAAATTTTGGACCGTTGTGGGAATGGATATTGTTAAGGCTATCCAAGAGTGTTTTAGGTCTTCTGTTATTCCTAAGGAGTGGAATAAGACTTTGGTTGCTTTGATCCCTAAAATTAATTGTCCTGAGTCTTTGAGTCAATTTAGACCTATTAGCCTTTGTAATTCAGTTTATAAAGTGCTATCTAGGATCCTTGTGAATAGACTCATGCCTTTGATTCCTAATCTTGTTAACCCTCTTCAAGGTGGGTTTGTCAAAGGGAGAAAAGCTTCTGATAATGTTATCATTATTCATGAAATTCTCCATTCTATGGCTAGGAATCGTGGTAAGATGGGTTGGTTGGCTATTAAGTTGGATTTGGAGAAGGCTTATGATCGGCTCGAATGGCCTTTCATTAAAGCAATGCTTGATTCTTATAATTTTCCTCCTTCCTTAATTAGCCTTATCATGAGTTGCATCACTTCTACTTCTATCTCCATTCTCCTCAATGGTGGATTGACTAAGGAGTTTAACCCGGGTCGTGGTCTTCGTCAAGGAGACCCCCTTTCTCCTTACATTTTCATTTTGAGCCTTGAATGTCTTTCTAGGAATATTGAACACAAAGTTCAGTCTAAGGAATGGATTCCTTTTGCTCCTACTAAGACGTCTCAAGCTTTTTCGCATATGTTATTTGCGGATGACATCGTGCTTTTCAGCTCGGCTAATCCTTCTTCGGCGTCTGTGGTTAAGTCCGTCTTAGATGATTTTTGCTCTATTTCGGGTCAGGTCATTAGTGCTCAGAAGTCCCGCATTGTTTTCTCTAAGAGTGTTGCTGTTTCGACTAAGTTGTTGATTTCCAACATTCTCCCTTGGAAACAATGTGTTGATTTTGGTAAGTATTTGGGTTTTCCTATTACCAATGGCTCTTATTCCTCCAAAGATTTTCAGTTTATCATTGATAAAGTCAAAGGTAAGTTAGATGGCTGGAAGAGTAAGTTTCTTTCTCTTGCCGGTCGGGCAACTCTTATAAAATCTGTTATGGCTTCAGTTCCTAGCTACTTTATGAGTGTTTTGCCCCTTCCTTCATCGACTCACAATCGTTTAGATGCCCTCAATCGCAATTTTCTTTGGGGAGGGTCTGGTTCTAATAGGAAGTTATCTAAAGTGGCTTGGAGTACTGTGACTTCTAAAAAAAGGTTGGGTGGCTTGGGGATTAAGCTCTCCAAATTAAGGAATTTGGCTTTACTTGCTAAGTTAAATTGGCATCTTAAGTCTTCTAATGTTTCGGTCTGGTCTTCTTTGTTCAAGCATAAATATGCTAGATCGAAATCTGTGGGGTCTATCATTAAGAGAGGCATTAAACTCTCTGATCATCTTGTTAAAGATAACATTGCTTGGAGTTTGGGTAATGGCAACTTGTGTAGCTTATATTTTGATAAGTGGTGGGGTTTGGTTGATCTTAGAAGTAGCATTGCTGGTCCTCTTACTGAATTTGAAGATTCTTTTCCTGTGTCTTTTCTTTGGGATGCCAATGGCAATTGGAATTTTGATAAAATATCTTTTGTTATTCCCACTCACATCAAATTTAAAATGAAAGCCATTCCTTGTCAACCGTTTTCTAATTTGGCTGATTGTCGTATATGGGGTCCGGCAAAAAATGGTTGTTTTTCGATTGCTTCGGCTTATGATTTTGGTTTGTCTTTAAATGCTTCCTCTTCTCCTAACTCCTCTTTAAGTGCTGATTCTATTTGGAAAAATCTTTGGAATTTAAAATGTCAGGAAAGAGTGAGACTTTTTGCTTGGCTTTGTCTCCATAATGGTCTTCCCACTAAGAAATTTCTGATTTTGAGATCTTTTGTGGTTGAGAGTAGTTGTCACAGATGCTTTTGTTCTATGGAAGACATGAATCATATCTTGCGTGATTGTGCTTTTGCTGATTGTTTCTGGAATTCTTTGGGTCTCTCAAAAATTTCTCATTCGACTTCGTTTGCTGAGTGGTTTTCTCAACATCTCTCTGATCGCACTCTTGGTCCTCTCTCCATTCCTTGGAATATTGTGTTCATATATAGTTGTTGGCATCTTTGGTTGAATCGTAATGCTTGTTTGTTTTCTGATTCTTTTCAACCTCTGGAGTCCTTGATTTTTAAAGCCAAAGCTGCTGCTGCTGAGTATTTTTTCTTGTCTCCGTCCCCTTCTCAGTCTGGTCCTGTTAATTCAACTAATCTTCTTTGGAGACCCCCTCCTAATCATTGGATAAAAATTAACTCAGACGGCTGTTGCTTGGGTAATCCGGGGTTAAGTGGTGCTGGTGTTGTGGCTAGGGATCATTGTGGTAAATGGGTGGGAGGTAGCTCTAATTTTGTTGGCTGGTCTAATAGTGTCAGTGCTGAATTTCATGCCTTTCGTGATGCTATTTTACTGGGAATTAAGCTCAAGTGCTCTTTGGTTATTTTTGAGTTTGATGCTACTGATGTTGCTAAGTTATTTCTTTTACCGGATTGTTCATCTCATCCTCTCCGATCTCTTATTTTGGAGTGCAGGGAAAAAATCGGGTATTTTGAAGATTATGTGCTTCTTTCGGTTAACAGGAGAGCTAATTTTGTGGCTGATTTTTTAGCTCGTTTTTGTTTCAATAGTCCTGTTTCGAATAATAGCTTGCTTATTCACCCTCCCTTGGGTGCTTGTAATTTACTTTTGGCTGATGCCTCTTGTACTGTTCCGGTTAGGGAGGTCCGGATTTTAAACCCTCCTTAGTTTAATCTATTTCTCTGTTCATCAAAAAAAATATTATACATGCACAGAATTACATGCATGATCAGTTATAAAAGGTAGAGAAAATAATTATCCTTACAAAAGATTAACCTCATTGAAATTTTGGACAATGTACCCATTTTTAATAAGTTGACCTACCAATTAATATAAAATAAAAACATCAATCCACAAATATGATACCAAGTTCCAAGTTATAGAAAAATAGTAAAAAGACGGCCAAAATTTTATAATAGTCTTAAACGGGTGCTGGACCAATCCTGGTTTGTGCCTTCCGCCGTTGATTTTCTCTAACTTGAGAGCCATCACCATGGACTTGTTAAATATTCATTTGGAGTTCAAATCAAAATACAATACTTATATATCAAGTCAATGAACCTCTTCAATAATATTCACTCTTAAATATTTATTTTTCCAAATAAAAAAAATGGAAAAATGAGATACTATATTTATTATTCCCAAGTAAAGATTCATTAGGTGACCATATATACATTATGATTATTGCTTTTGAATTTAATGCAATAATTAAGAGCTTTTTAGGAAGGGTTTTAAGGGTCATTAATTAAATCTCCATCTCTTTCTCTCCTTCCTTCCTCCACCAAAATCACCACTTTTTGTTATTGCTCCATATTCATATAATTCTTGAAATTTGGATCCGAAATTGGAGGAAAGAGATGGAGACAAAGAGATGGGTTGTTGGGAGATGCAAGTTTCATGCTCATACTTGGTTGCTCTTTTTTTACTCTTTTCTTGTTTTGATTCTCATCTCAATTTTCATTGATTTTTCGTCTTTGATCATCACCAACACCTCCAACAACATCACCTTCCTCATTCACAACTATGCCAATTTCGTAGAGAATCGCAATCCTGGCCTTGAAACCCAGGTTTTTACACCCACCAATCTCGAAGACAAGTGCTTGGGCCGGTACGTTTATGTTCATGATCTTCCGAGCAGATTCAACGATGATGTGCTTCAGGATTGCCACTCGCTCATCAAATGGTTCGACATGTGCCCCTACTTGGAAAACTCGGGCCTCGGCCCGAGAATTTCCAGTTCCGGAAGATTCTTCTCCAGTGAAAACTGGTACTCCACGAGCCAGTTTATGCTGGAGCAGATCTTCCGGAACAGAATGAGGCAGTATGATTGCGTGACTCGCAATTCTTCACTGGCCTCAGCGGTCTACGTCCCGGTCTACACTGGCCTGGACGTAGGCCGCTACCTCTGGGACAACACTTCAATGCGAGACTCGTTGTCCCTAGACCTCGTGAAGTGGCTCGTGGAGAAGCCCGAGTGGAAGAGAATGGGCGGGCGGGACCATTTCTTCGTGGCGGGAAGGATTTCTTGGGATTTTCGGAGAATACCCGACAAGGAAGAGGATTGGGGCAGCGTGTTGATGCGCTTGCCCGAAGCTATGAAAATGACAATGCTCTCCATTGAAGGGACTTCTTGGAGGAGCGATTTCGCTATCCCCTATCCCACCTATTTCCATCCCGCGAGCGATGAGGAAGTGGTGGTGTGGCAAGAGAAGTTGAGGAAGCAGAGAAGGAGCAAATTGTTCGCCTTCGTGGGAGCTCCCCGTCCCACCATGGAGAATTCCATCCGCGAGCAGCTGATGAGCCAGTGCCAGGCCGCGAACAATTCGTGCCAGCTCCTGAACTGCAAGCTCGTGGACTGCGAGAACCCGGTTCGAGTCATGAAGACGTTTATGGACAGTGTTTTCTGCTTGCAGCCTCCCGGGGACTCGCTGACTCGCCGGTCCTCTTTTGATACCATTTTGGCTGGCTGCATCCCCGTTTTCTTCCATCCCGGGTCCGCGTATGTGCAGTACATTTGGCATCTCCCCAAGGACTATAAGGACTACTCGGTTTTCATACCCGGTCCCCATGTTAAAGGTGGAAATGTATCCGTTGAGGATGTTTTGCTTCGGATTCCAAAAGAAGATGTGGTTAGGATGAGGGAAAATGTAATCAAAATGATCCCGAGAATCGTCTACGCGGATCCTAGCTCGAAGCTGGAGACGATGGAAGATGCATTTGATATTACAGTAAAAGGAGTTCTCGATCGAGTGGAGGGCATAAGACGAGAGATGAAGGAAGGGAAGGGTTGTGATTTTGTTGATGATGCTAATTGGTATTGGAAATTGAATGAAACAACTGAACCAGAAAAATGGGCTCCATTCTTTTGACAAACCAAAAAAGTATGATCTTGTTAGTTAATTTCTATAGTTTCTTGGTTTTGAGCAGTTCTTGTAATCTGTAAGTGGCTTCTGTTGTTTGATTATTTGCTTCTTTTAGTGTTTGTGCAAAAACACCTTGGAGTAGATGAGATTATTTTTAAATTTATAGTTATGAAATACCATTTTGTTATGCCCTTTTTTGTACACATGCTTATTGACTGAAAATACACAAGAAACCATGTAACTTGTACACAAAAAGGAATCTATTCTTAGAACATCGCGACGAGTCTGAAAACAATACTAGGACTTAAATTGAATCCATGAAAGTTGGTTGGATCATTCATGTAGCCTTCCACGAAGACAAAGGCGGGGTGTCGGATTCTTCCCAAGTGAAACCCATATACGGATATCTGCCTCCCTTTACTGCATCCCGCGAAGCAATGGATTCAAGTTCGGCCAGATCCTCCGGTGTTAGTTCAATAGACAGAGCTCCAATGTTCTGGTTGAAGTTTTCGATTTTGGTGGTTCCGGGAATGGGACAAACATCATCCCCTTGGTGATGAACCCATGCCAAAGCAAGTTGAGATGTACTACAACCCTTTTTTGTTGCCATTTCGTTCACTTGATAGAACAGTTTCTGATTATGCTCAAGATTTTCTGGTTGCAACCTGGGCAGATACTGCAAGGAACAAAATAAGCATTACACTGGAGGTAGGTTTACAAGAATTATATATGTTCAAGACATATGTATACAATTCATTTTGTAGTTATCTTCTTAACCATACAAATGTGAACATAAATAGAATATATCACTGAAATGAGGCAAAAATTGGGGAAAGAGCACATTAAATGAAAACAAAATCCATATTATGCACACTCCACTGGTAGTGGTGGAAGAAGTAACAGATTTCATATATATGCAACACAAATGAAACTAATTTTGATTCATCCACAAACCTTCCTGAAGTCGCCCTCTTCCATGTTTTCAACCAACTTGGGCCCCGACGATAAGAAACCTCGTCCCAAAGGACTGTAAGCAACAATCCCAATTCCAAGTTCCCTGAGTAATTGCAACAATTAAAATTAGAGGTTGAGCAGAAAATCAATTACCAAATAGCTGGTCATAAGCTAGAGCTACATAGATGCCAAACCTGCAAGTAGGTACTATCTCTTCCTCTACATCTCTTGACCACAAAGACCACTCCAATTGCACAGCAGTAATAGGATGGACAGCATGAGCTCTTCTGATTGTTGAAGCTGAGGCCTCAGATAGACCAATGTACTTTATCTTACCCTCTTCAACCAGCTTCTTCAGCTCCCCCATCTTGAAAATATACAAGAGAAAATTAGGAATGCTAGGTTTTCAAAAAAGAAAGTATATATATCAGAACAAGAGCAAGCAATCTCAGTCAAGCTATTAGTGGCTAGACCCAGCCTAGAAACAAAATAAATGGATACAGACTGGTGCTTCACGCCCACAAATTCATTGGGCGGATATAATTCACTCATTGACATGACTGAGTCTCAACAACTTATCGTGCAAGGAATCTCAATTAAGTTAGTAGTGGCTGCGACTAAGCCCAAAACACAAAATAAATGGATCCCGACGGGCATAGAATAGGAATGAAATTCATGAATTTTTGGTCTAAGTACCGTGACTTCAATGGGGACACGGCTGTCAATACGATGCTGGTAATAAAGATCGATGCAGTCAATTTGGAGCCTCTTCAAGCTCGCCTCGCAACATGCCCTCACATACTGTGGATCTCCACAAATTTCTCGGGTCTGTCCTGTGGTTTTTATCCCGAATTTGGTGGCCAATTCAACTTTTGCCCTAATCCCTCCTTGTTGCAGAGCCTGAAAACAAATCAATGTTCAATCCACTGTATTCATACATACATTGAAAATGAAAGTAGAGTAATTAGTAAAGGTACCTTTCCGATGAGAATTTCATTGGTGTGAGGGCCGTAGATATCGGAGGTGTCGAGGAGGGTGACGCCGGAGTTGACGGCGTGGTGGATGAGAGCGATCATGTCGGGTTCTGGTTTTGGGGCTCCGTAAAAGGCGGACATGCTCATGCAGCCCAGTCCCTGAGCTGAGACCTCCAGACCCTGCGACCCAAGCTTCATTCTTCTTACTCCTGCTGCAGCCATTTCTGTCTTGTTTTCTCCGAAACCAAGTTTCTATTGTTGTTCAGGTGCTTGGTGTTACTGTTACCACAAACCTCGTATTTGTAGAGATGGATAATGAGCAACTAACCTATATGGGTCCACTTCACCACCAACTACTACCATGTTTGGTGACGACAGCGCCTACGAATTTTAAGCTTTTCCTTTTTTGATCGATGTAACTGCCTACGTCACTTATTTAAATGGCAATGATAATGTAACAGTCAGATTTTTATGACATTTTTGTCACTTTTGTATATATCCACATTTATGTCTGGTGTTAATGTGTTCCTTGAAAGTTAATTCATTGTATTCGTATATATCCACATTTTAAGGAATACCTATCGACTAACATTTGAAAACTCATAAGGTAATAACTTAGCAAAATTACACTATAATTCTCATTGGTCGAGATAGAACAACCAAACCAATAAGAGCTGGGGACATGTATAACTATAAGAAGATGGTTGTTCTAGGAATGGCAACGGGCGGGTTTTGTGATCCCGTCCACGCCCCGTTCTCCGTTCGGAGAATATTTTCTTGCCCCATCTCTACCCCATACCCAAAAAAAATTTCCGCCCCGTGCCCCGTTCGGGTCGGGGACATTGGGTCTCCGTCAGGTTCGAGTTAAATTGCCTTCCCTAGATTGTTCGACCTCCTACTGAAGACCATATTCGGGTATCTCGGCGCCGATACTATCACTTAATTTGAACAATCTCACACACTTAGGAGGCCTTAGAGCGCAAGGGGATTTGGGCCTACAGACTAGGCCCATCAGTGGAAAAAGGGAGCTCGCTGCATAGCAACTAATGCAGAGTCATGGTTATGAATGTTAATAAATACTTTGTACAATAGTTAGAAGGGCATGGCCCAATGAAGCCGTGAACAACACAAATTCATCTGAATAATTTCAAAAGTTTATGAACTAATTTTAGTACATGACATAATGGAATTGTTAAATAAAACAGTTCCAATATATATACAAGAAGTTGGGGGAAAGAGTTGGTATCGTTAAAATAGTACAAAATATACATATAAGAAGTTGGAATTGTTAAAACAGTTAAAATATACAGGCAATGCATACGTTGTATTATTCCAGGTTAAATAGACAATGTTAGGACACATAAAAAGATGACAAATCAATACATGTCGGAACATAGAACAAATGACGGCTCTCCATCCCATTAAAAAAGTCTTTTAAGGCCTCATTTCTGGTCTCCCACGTCACCCAATTATTAGCTTATACGAAATTGCAATTTATTTATTCATCCTTTAATTTCCAATTTGCAGCAACATTCAAGTGATATCATAAGAAGCATGGAGAGACGGTTGGTTGGGAGGTGCCATGCAAAAATCTGGTTCATCTTTTTTGCTTCTTTTCTTCTTGGGCTCTTCATGTCGTTTCTAGTGGATTTGTCATCTTTTGTTTCTTTCGAAAACAGTGTCAACTCTCTAAAAACTGGTAATTTTTTTACTGGGTTCGGCAAAAAATCAAACTCTTTGCCTCTAAACACCTCTGAAGCTGTCACCAATCTGGAATATTCCGAAGAGTGTTCGGGCCGTTACATTTATGTTCATGAGCTTCCCAGCAAGTTCAACGACGACGTGATCAAAGATTGCCACACTCTCTTCAAGTACAGCGACTGGTGTCCCGACATGGAAAACTCCGGCCTGGGACGCCGGGTTGGCGACTCCCAAGGCCTTTTCTCGAGCAGAAACTGGTTCTCGACGAACCAGTTTCTGCTCGAGCTAATCTTCCGCAGCAGGATGAACCAATACCCGTGCTTGACCAAAAACTCATCTCAAGCTTCAGCAATTTACGTCCCGGTCTACATTGGCCTGGACGTAGGTCGCTATCTCTGGGAGGAC
>JAYMTF010003818.1:0-14380 GCA_036897485.1 Pelargonium nanum | reverse complement strand
ATATATATATATATATTGTGGACTGAGCATGCTCGTTGTCGTCATGCAAGAATATAATATTGGAGATTTAATTTAATTAAGTGAACACAGTAGGTTCTTATTGTTGCTCTCGCTTTGTCGGAAATAAAATTAAAACAATTTCGTTGCAGTTGTACGTAATTGTTTTTGTTTTATTTATGAATTTAATATGGATTGAGTTGGTTTGAAACTCAACCTATGTTATTAACACATTAGAAGGCAAAATGATAAAAAAAGATCGTATATATTGTATTCATGTTTGATGATGTATAAATACATAAACAATTGTTATATGTCCCCTCAATAAGAAGAGATTCAAATTACAAACTAAATGATGTTTATGAGAATAAAGAAGATCTAATAACGAGTAACAACTACAATGTTTAGTTCATATTCCAATACAACTGTCATGTGAATGTGTCATGACTGATAGTTATCACCGCTCGACATAACGACAAATATTATATAGTGTTTTAGGAAAGTGGTAGATAACTGCTTACCACAACCAGGGACGGAGGTAGGAATAGAGGTGTGGGGGCAGTTTCCCCGATTGAACTTCATTTTTTTTAAAATTTACTACGTATTATTATCTTTACTATTTTTGAATTTTATCACACTAAAATGTTGAATTTTTTTCAAGATGTCCCTTAGTTTATAACTTTTTTTTTCATTACTCTATAATTTTATCCTCACTGAATAAATATTATGCATAATTATTAGTATAAATTTCTTGGCCGCACGTGTGTTGAAATTGAACCCTAACTATAGCAGCCATGACTAAATGATCTCATGAACATGTCAATTCAGACAAACTAGCCAGCTATATTGTATTTTTATGTACATACGTTGAGCCAATAATGCAAGAGTGTAACGTGTTAAGTCCAAATTCATCATCTTTATTTACTTAAAACGTGGTTTTAGTATTGGAGTTCGTTAAAACACTTCAATAATTAGAAGAAAACGAAATAAGATGGAAGATTTTGAAGAGATTTGTGACGAACCTTTCACTTTCTTGTTTTAGGTTCAATTAATGGATAGTTTTGAAAAAAAGATGACACTGAAAATGGGTTATTATTGGGTTTAAAGAATGGTCAATTTGGATGGACCACATCGACAAATGGAGATAGGTTTTCTCTTAATATAATGTTACAAATATGGACCCAATGAATATTTATATGTGATGGTAGTACTTCTAATTCTAATCATCTACAATGCATATAGCCGACGTTATTAGTTTTTAATCTCTATCATAAATTTCATGAAATTTAGCTTTTAGGTAAGTGTTATTTTGTACTCAAGTCGGTTGCATACAATTGTCGGTACATTTGTAGACTGTACGTAATTAGTAGGCTTTAAGACTTTGGAGACTCCTCCCCTAAAGCCTCGACCCACACATAGGTTTTAAGACTATACGTTTTATAGCCGACGTAATTATTAGCACAAAAAAAATTGTTTAGCATAGGAACAATACAACGGGAGGCTCCTCCCCCTAAAGCCTCGACCCACACATCGAATTAGGTTGTCCCACTTTCAATTCATAAACCACCTGATTGACAAAAGAAGCAACATAATATATCAATCTCATTTAGAATAATTTGTAAATTTCACAATGGCCTACGGTCGTATTCCAAAAATGAGTGCAAGATTATACTCGGAAAAAAATGACGTTACTATTCGAGTTACAAGTCACTTCGAGTCTTTTTAGTAATTTGCAAAATCGAAACTAGATAAGAAGTGATTACTTAAGTAGAAGGCGCTAAGCAATCAATCAAAAGCAATCCCGCTCTTCCTAGTCCTCTTGACCAAAGAGTTATAATAACGAACTAGTCATCCGACTCTACCTCAATGCGAGCCCACTCCTTATCCCTTTCCCAATGTGGAGCTTCCCGTAGTGCCCAAGCCTTCGCTACCCTCAAATCCATGAATGTCGCCCCAATCTCAATGCCCGCAAATAAATGGTGATGTGCACGAATAGTTGAAGCCGATATTAGTTTTAATACGATAAAATAATAAAATGTATATCTTGAAAGATAAAAAGAAAACATAAAGTCCCAATTATTTAAATGAAAGTACGTAACCGTCCGTCTCGATTGTTTAAAGAAGTGGTGCATGAGTCTTTGCTCATGAACTTCAATTATCTGCACCCAGTGACGTGAAATAGACACCACTTGGGTTGGTGGATGACTCACAATTTCTCTTTTCTTTCATTTTCTTCTCGTACCAAACAAATTTTTGAAATCGTTTACCTTAAATTGTTTTGTTGCCTAATAATACATTGAATTATGATCAAATACGCTCGTCTAAATTTCAATTTTCAAGTTCAACTATTCTTGCACTGAAAGTTAGAACTGATAATTTGTGCGTGTCATATTGTGTGCTGATCATGTGTTATATATATTATCACAGATTCGAGAAAATAATTATTGTACTAAAATATTATTATATATAAACATATAATGTAACACGAACACAGTACATTTAAAATGTATGTGTATCTAATGGGGATTAAAGAGACAAAGACTATATTTTCATGAGATTATTTTCTTGTCTGTTGGGCAAGCAAATCTTCAAATTATTTTCTCCCTTTCGGCAACAACCACATAAATCATGCTACTAATCAAACAATCAAGACCCATCTACAAGAATTTTATTAATTAACCCATCTTGCATATTTAATTGCCGACCACCTTTCAAATCAAGCTCTACTAATCAAACTTTTTCAATGAAATTAACAGTTGTTAATGATTTCTTGATCAAGAATTGTGGACATCAATGTCATATGTTAGTTCGTGTGGGTGTGGGCTCGTCCATCTGGCAATGGATCCACAAGGTATATGCTTTAGCTCGTGCATGGTTGGTAGTAGAAGCAACCAAAGCAGTCAATTTGTGTGTACACGCCGTGTGTATTATACGAACATGACACATTTAGTAATCGAGCTGAATTGTTTAACACGAACACGACACGTTTATGAACACAAAACATGTCATATTTAATATATAGTAACTAAACGTGTCGTGTTGACATGACCCAATACAATTTACATTATAGAACCAACACGTCTAAGGCGTCACTATCAAACACGTTTGACACGACAAAATCTAGTGTTGGACTTGTCAAAACACAACTAATTAATCGTGCGTACAGTTTAAAGAGTTCAACACGAGTATCAACAAGATCATGACCCAAACACTTTAGTTTTGTGTCATATTACGGCACGAATTGCCATCTCAGCAGCAACATTTGAACTGAGACTGATACTTTGACTTTGATATTTCTAAGAATTTTCAGCCCTTTTATGAGGGAGTAGGATGGTCAACTTAAATTGTGGACCTTTCTCTGACCTGTCTCAAGACAGACCATATGTTCAAGCTTATGTCACAATCAATATAGAAAGTACCTAAAAATTGCCCATCTTCTTCTAACATGTTTTTTCAATGTTAAAAACATAGTGAAATGGGCTAAAAAGACACAGCAAGCCCATTTACAAGTATGTGGTCAGGCACATTGGATTGTTCTTGCCTGAATTTCAAGAAAATTTATTGATCACTTTCAAGTTTCATCACTACAAATAGTAATGTTCAAATCATACCATATATGTCATTCCAACTTGTATGATGTTCATGTGAGGCACACTCATATTTGCAGCACCAGCTCTGCAGTTTCTCCTCATGAATGCATAGAAGTAATTGATCACCAGTTTCTTGAGAAAAAATGAGTGTTTCTTGGCTCTCACATCTCCATGTGCCAGCAGATATGTGAATCCTGAGTCCATAGCTTCTCTCAGAGCTGCAAGCTCATACTCTAGACTTGGGTCTTCATCTGATGACATGACACTTGATGGTAATGCAGAGCTCGAAGCTCCTGCGCCGTCTGATCTTTGATTCTGCATCAATGGAACAGTGAGATCATCATCATTATCCACTGTCCCAGAAGGACCAGAACCTCCTGATCTTACTGAATTAGTACTGTCATACTCAAGCTCGTGGATGTTCGTTTCGAGGGACAGTTCTAGAGCTTCTTTTCGCAAGAACTTCTCGAGGCTCTCCCCAAGAAGCTGCTCGAACGCGTGGTGATCTTCTTTCCTGATGTCCTTGTAGCCGTACCTGGCGACACAGCGAAACATATGGTAGTCTTTGGGGCAAACTCTCCGGAACAAGAACCTTTCCTCTTGAGGGACAACAGGAACCGGCACATACTTTATGCAGACAAATACAATAGTTGAGTGAATTGCTGGGAGGCTGAGTAGGAACTGCCCGAAAATCGAGGGAATGCCTTGGACAAGCTCGTTGTAGAGCAATCCAATCCCTGGAACCCGCACTGTCCCGAGGGTGCATCCAAGATCATGCATCAAATCCATGGATATCTTCCCTCTCACTTCACTTTGGTACTTCAGGACACTCCCATAGTTCCATATGTACATTACGCAGAGGAAGCAAGAAGCAAAGGCGAGGGGAAGCCACCCGCCTTCTCTGATCTTGGAAAGAACAGCAGATAAGTAGAGGAGCTCGATGGACCCGAATACTAATGGGAAGCACAAAGCTAGGAACAAGTTGGTTTGCCAGATTAGCAGCATTACAATTGTCACCAATGTGGTGCTCACTATCATGACACCAACTTCAGCTATGCCTGTGTTCATCAATTACATTTGTTAGTAGTAGAATATGCAATGAAGAGTGACTGATATGTATATATTACCATAGGCATTGGCGATGTCTGTGGTGCTTCGAAAGATTGAGACTACGCATATGCACATGATCATCAAGAACCAGTTGATTACAGGGATGTAGATTTGGCCCATCAGCTTCCTCGAGGTGTGGATGATTTTCAGCCTTGGGAAGCATCCAAGAGCCATAGATTGCTTGACGCAAGAAAACGTAGCAGAGATCATAGCTTGGCTCGCAATCATTGCTGCGAGTGTGGCTATCACAAAGACTGGCCAGAAAAGACTCTCTATTTGCTCAAGAAACATGAAATGTAAGTGTGAGAAAATGGATCATCTTTTATACTAATGAGTGAAATGTAGTGTTTTGTTTGGAAGTTTCTCACCTGGTACTGAATCATAAAATATTCTTTTCGCCGATTGAGGATGTTTCATTAGATATGCAGCTTGACCCATGTAAGCTAAGAGAAGACAAGGGAACACTACACAAGTGAAGGCAATCTGTGGAAACAGAGAACATAAGGTGAGAGGCTGAGAGCTATTTAGTATTTACCGAACGAAGAAAATGAAGGTGAAGGAACATGGAAACTAACTTGTATGGCTCGCACAGAGAAATGCCCAAGATCAGCAAACATAGCTTCAGCTCCTTCAATGACATATATAAAGCAGCTAAGAAATACAAATATGTTTCTTGTTTTGACAGATATCAAGAAGCTATATATGATCCTTATAGTATTATCAAGAAATAGTGTACCTGTGATGCACAGAACACAACCACCAAGAGCAGACCACGCATTTACACTATTCTTCTTGAAGAAGAAATAGATATAAGATGGATTGATTGCTCTTAGGACAGTGATATCATGAGTAACAAGGTTATAAATTCCAACGGATCCGAGGGAAAAGAACCACAAGGCAAGTAAAGGAGCAAACATGAAACCCACTTTAGTAGTCCCGAATCGCTGTATGCTGAATATCCCCACAAGGATTGTAATTGAAATCAAAACCACAGTATCTGTACATCAAACCATTTTGAATATCATAGAAGTATAGCACAATCGTAAGAACCAAACGAGCAATGTGCAAGAGAGACTCACTTGTGCTGATTCCTGGTACTTGTCCTTCAAGACCACTAACAGCAGACATCACTGCAGCAGCAAAACAGCATATGCATCAAAATACTAGTAGTATTTACTTTTGTGCAGCAAACATTTAGCTGCAAGATATGTATCTTAATCAACCTGATATGGCCGGAGTTAGAATCCCATCTCCAATAATCATAGACGTGCCCATCAGAACCAAGAGCAAAAGAAGAGTTTTCAAGGATGATCTTCTTTCCAAAGTCTCCTTTATGTATATAGCCCTTTCCATCTCTGGAGTAGGCAGTTTGAGCCTGAAACTCGAGATCTGTTCGTCAGCTGGCTGACGATTAGGCAGCAGATTAACCTTAGCATATCTGCAAATCAGTGAGTACAGTGCAAATGTTCCTCCTGTAGTATATACATTAAAGATCTGTTAAGAATTCCATGTCTATCAGATAGAAAGGAAAAAAGAGCAATTAGAAACTTTACAGTTTACACTTACCTTCCCCGTTGTCATTGGCTTTGAGCACAACAAAAACATACTTTGCAAGAGGAATAAGAGCAATTGTGTACATCACTAATGATAAAGCACCCAAGATATCAACCTCTGACTCAATGTGCACCTTTCCGAACACATCAGCAAAGACATATAAAGGGCTTGTTCCCATGTCACCATAAACCACACCAAGTGTTTGAAATGCTAAAGCCAGAGTGTGCCAAATAGATACTTCCTGAATTTATTGAAGTATATAGACTTTAGCAAGTAAGTGATAGTAGATTAACTCATATATAAACTGTTTAAGAGACTACCAAGCAAATAGGCCTATACTCCAAAATACAAGGATCATTCCAAAATTCCAAATTCCCATATCATATCTCATTCCCAATTCTACAAAATTTAAGAACTTTACAATTGACATCAAAGGAATATCATAAAACCACAGAAACCCAAAAGCAATGGCAGATGGGTTTCCTTCAAAATCCCCAAAAGACTCAAACTTTAAGATAAACAAAGGCAAGTGGTAACCATCTACATTACCTTGGAATGGTGGCCATGAGCAGCAGAAATAGCCATGGCCTCCACATCAAAAGAATCAACCCTCTTCGGCTTCTTCACAAGCCTACGCCTCATCGAACTGTAACCTTCTCCGGGCCCAACATTCTCGTCTAACAGAGTCCATGGAGGTGTCTCTGAATCCACTTCACTACCATCAACCCACCTGTTACTCTCACTCCCACATCTTTCTGATCCCAATCTGCTACTGCCCTCTTCAATCCCATCCTCATCCTCCATTTTTTTAGCACCAAACCCTTCTAAACCCACCTCCAAGAACCTCAAATTCTGAGTATAAACAATGTCAAGGCAAATGGGAAGGTGCTGCTCTCAGTGAAAAAACATGTTCTTTGTTGTCACAGAGGCTGTTGTAGATAACATATGGGAGCTGGAATGGGAGTGTAGATCAGGACAACAACAATAATGAAAAAAAGACAAAAATTGAAGTTGAAAAAGATAATGAAAATAAAAAAGTTGTATTATTGGTTCTTGGTCATAATAAATTAAAGGAAGTTATAGCATGACAGAGAAACAAATAAATATTTGGCAAGTTGCTAATGGCAATCAACTATCATGTCTTGCCTTCTGCTTCACTTCATGTACTGTTTGTCTGCATGGCATGATAAAGACCTAAAACAGATTTTTCTTTTTCTTTTTCTGAAAAAAAAATCTCTTAATATGGAACAAATTTTTGGTTGATTGAACTTATATGTAAAATAAATATTTGTAAGAACAGTAAAAGTTAGTATAAACAATACAAAAGGTGTGAAGGTAATGGACTTGTCACAAAATATTTACCAGAAAAATTATCCATTTGAAGAGATTCATTTTTATTATTTTGTGGCATTTTCAGGAACAGATAGCTATCAGAAACACAAATGCATCTTGTTCGAGTAATGCAAACAGAGAAGATGAAAACAAGAAGTAAATTGCAAGAATAACATTTCTAATTGCTTACTGAAATTGCATTGAAGCTTCTGTCACAAGTATATTTCATAAAACACTAACGATAATCAATGAAAATGAAAGCCTGCTACTCAACTAAAACATCTTCAAAATATCAACTCAAACCTCAACTTATTCCACATGGTTTATTACTAAATGGATCATTTCATTGAGGATCAAGCCGGAAACTCTACAACAGCTAAAATTGCAATATAATGCTTCGGCGCTCTTGTAAGTTTCTTCACTTCGATTTAGCATCAATGACCTTCTTTGCAAATGACGGCAAACAGAAAGCTGCTGTGTGAATCTGGAAACAGGAGAGAAGTCGAATGAATAAGAAAAATGCAAAAGAGCTACACAATCACATTCATTGTCACTCGAAGTCAATAGTTGATATGGATAGGATGAGATGAAAATGAAAGGCTCAAGAGTTGTACCTCTTTGTTGTAAAATTTCAAGGGTCCATGGCTATCATCTCCATCTATAGTGTTCACTGGATGCTTGAAATCAACTGATGGCCCCTCGGTGGAACAAAGCATGAAACCAATCACACCACTGAAACACAATAAAAAAAACGGTTTTATCAGTAAAATGAATTGTACTCACTGAAACAAGAATACAGAGCACAAGATAATGTACTATATGCATGTCTGGGCACAAGTGCAAAAGAGAGAATGAGAGAGAAGAGCAAGAAAATTTAGAAAGTACAGAAAATTGCATGCCTTGGATATGTTGGAACAGTAGTCCAAGCGTAATTGACAGAGCCCTTAAAAATCTGACGGCAGTTGGACACAATATCCTCAATGATGTGCATGTGAAGCCATATACTCTCAGCTTGAGTGCACACAACTCCTCCTGGGCGAAGAGCCTTTGAAACTGACTGAAAAAAGGGCTTTTCAAATAGTTCTTGGGCAGGACCTGGGAAACATTGAAACACAAGGAAGAGGAAACTTTATCGGATGATTCTCCAATTGAGGTTGACACAATGAAATCAAAAATTGCAGGGAGATCATTACCAATAGGGTCAGAAGAATCAACTATAACTGCATCATAAGTTCCTTCAGGGACAGCCTTCAAAAATGCAACCCCTGCAGAAATTAAAAGAGCCACCAACCAATGAATATACAAGAAAGGGAAAAGGAAAAGAAGAAGATGATGAACTGGCTGATCATACCATCACCAATATGCAGTGTCACACGGGGATCCTCATAACCAACTGCTACCTTGGGAAAAAATTGTTTAGAAACCTAAAAAATGAGAACATGCGTATATTAGTATAGCATTGATTTGTGAGTAGCTAGAAAAGTTAAAGCTAATGTAAAAAAAGTCATTGTTCCATCAAAAACTAATTTCCCTTCAGTGTTACTCCCCAAGATTTGTCCTCAATTATAGACTCCAGACAAAAAAAAACATAACACTAACAACCAGGGGCAGGATGCAAGAGAAAAAGTAAAATGGTCAACTTTATTACTCACATCAACAACCATCTTATCGATTTCACATATGTCGATCTTCTCAATGGAAGAATGCCGAGACACTTCTCGTAGCACTCCACCATCTCCTCCACCAATAACCAAAACCTGAAGAATAAGATGAACAGAAGAGAACTTAGTAATAGATACAAGAAAAAACACAACCAGATACGAGCTATTGCATGTATCCAATCTACTTCATAAATCACTGGAGTAAAAGGCCTAATCTACCATAAGTTATCCATTGATCTCCCCCATGAAGAACTATAGTTTAGCTTCCCTTTAACCATGTGCCTCCAGTAATACATATTATTTAACTCATACAGAGGAGAACTAAACATCTATGGAGCACCTTTTAACGAGAGAGGAAAACAAACTGACCATGAGTTCAATCCATCACACAATTCAACAATGGAATACGAAGAACAAAACTATTAACTTTCATGAAATAGCAATAACAAAACTCAATATAACTTCTCAAAGTAGTAAACCACTAACATAGCATTAAAGCATATAAAGTATAGGTGTCATGATTATCTTTTCATTATCCTCCAAAGCAAAGTCAATATACCTTCTTTGGGTTCGGAATTGAGCACAATGGAAGGTGGGTAATCATTTCTTGGTATGCACATTCATCTCTCTCTGTGAGCTGAATCACTCCATCCAAAACAAGAACCTTTCCATATGTCGATGACTATAAGACGAGTACATAACAGATTAGTAACTTAGTTTGACATCAACAATATACATTAAGATGAGCAGCATACACCTGAACTAAAGAGAAGGCTTTAAAATGAAACTAAAGGATGAACCACTAAAGCATCAAATACCTGAAACACCATCACATTCTGGTAGTCAGACTTCCCTTGAAATAAGATCTTCTCCACCTTCAAGGAGTGTGCCTCTCCTGCATATAAAAATACCACCACACATTCAATACTAAAAATAATCCAACAAACAAGTTCATGCTACAACAAGTGAATTGTTGACAAATAAAAAACCAAACACAGGCAAAACTGTCAGGAGTCCAAAGGTTTCATATTGAAAAATATTCACACTTTAGTACACTAACAAGCAAACCCAGCATCTGGACAGATTATTCAGAGATGCAGACATAAAAGGCATAAATTCTACCAGGATTATATAATGAAATTATATTCAAATAAACAGATTGGCCCAACAATATTTAACCTCCCACACGAGATTCAAACAGATCTCATCTCAACATAAATATAGATATGTAAGTATACATTCATGGACACATAACAATAATAATAATAATAAACAATCAACACCCTGTTTCATGGGCATTCAACTATTCCAAACAAAGTACATATATTATTTTCCCACGATTTCTTAGCAACCAAACAGCCTAAAATAAATTGAAAAAAAAAACTCTTTTTTGTGTGGCAGAAATCTGAAATCAAATACAAAACGTACCCGGCCACATTGGGCTAATCTCAGAGAACCATCCGGGAATGACAGAAGAAATAGAATCGGGCAGCTTGCCGTTCCCCTCAATCTCCATGTTCAGAGCAGAAGCAGAGGACACACCTCCGTTCTCGTCCTCTCTCGACCTCTTCACAGACCCAGTAGCAGCAGCACTCTCTTCAGCCATATATAGATGATAAAAATCAAAACTTTTATATATCTCTAGAGACCCAAAGAGAAGAGGACACTGAAACGGCAACTGGGTATTGATTGGGATGCTGGATATGAGAGACCACACAATCTTGGTCTCTGGTTTGCTTTATATAAAGAGGAGAAGATGGAGAAGAAACATAAAAATAGGAAAATTATACTATTAAAAATTTTAAAGCACAAAAAGGAATCTGCTTGGGAGGATGGTTCTGCTGTTACTTTCTCTGGGTAAACATATCTGCCAAAACCTGAGACGATTATGACCATTTATATGTACCCCCAAAAGTGCAATAGAAAATCATAGGGCTCTCAATTAGGGTTTCGTTTCGGGATGGGTGGGTGGATCAGCTTTTTTGCATTGCGACCCTTATGTTTTAAGTTATTCACATAAATGCCATTGTTCACCTTGGCATCAACTTTTATGTTTTAGAGCTAGTAAATCATATTACGGGTCAGGTTAGAGTAACTGAAGCCTAACCCGAGTTCAACCCGAACGTAATTTGAGTTTGATCGAATTTTAATTTTACATAAAATATGCTGAATTGTGTGAGACTATTCAATCATTTTCAAAGTTTTATAAGATAAGTTCGATTTGGTCTGACTCGATTGAATAAACGTCTTTTCATAACTTTTAGTGTCCATGAGTTTGTATCCAAATTATTATCTCTAAAATAAAGTACGGTGACTGTTATATAGCCACTTATGGTAAATGAATTATTAGATTTGTCAGTTTGTGCTCATTTAATTATTTTTGTTTAAAATAAAATATCTTATATTATGTAATAATGTCAAGAGGTTCTCACTTTAGCCAAAAATATCACACAAAAACTCATATTAACGTTTTCACTATCTATCGAATTTTATTTTTTATAAGCAAGCGTACTCACCGAGGCTGGAACCTAAGACTTTTAGAGCAGCAAACACCTTTATGGTGTGTTTGGGAACCATATTTGATTTGAAATGTTGGATTTAAGTCAAATGAGGTGTTTGGCAACTCCAAAAATTTGGATTTGGATTTGAGTGAAATCCAATGACATTCAAAATATGCTTAAAACATGAGATTTCAAATGACAGCTTTTACCTTGTTATTTGAAATTCTATTATTTCCCAAACATTATATTTGTATTTGAAATACAACATTTCAAATCCAAAATTTCAAATACCGAATCTCAAATCAAATCCATGTTCCCAAACGCAACCTTAACTAATTGCTTGATAGTTGGTTATTGAATTTTGTCAAGTCACTTGATGAAGATGACTAAATAAAAAAAAAAGCAATACTTTAATATGTATAAAAACATATAAGGGTCCAAACACCAAAACGGTACAAAATAATAATTTATTGGTTGTCTTAAAACATAATCCAATCAATTTATCATTATCTTTGCATTTGGAATGATGACAAATGAATGGTCAATATTTGACATATCTAAGTTTACTTTACATGTGATTCACGCTTTATTTTGTTGTATGTGTATATATGACAGTCACATATGAACATTTTAGTATTAACAATTAGATTTTACGTACAATTTTTAAGTGGCCATTATTTTAAATAGTTTATTAAATAATGCTCAACAAGTTGCTTAGTAGTTACTATATATAATTGATTTTAAAAATATAAATTAACATGGAAATGATGAGCAGCTTTATTTTGTTTTGTGCTTATTCTTATTCCACTCAAAAGAACCCCTCACTACCATCAATTTCCACTTTTTAAATTTTATGCTTATTTATATACAATACTTGTGCAAGAAAAATGGTTTGTAATGAAATTAAAAAGCCCAATATATAGCTACCTCTCCCCCATTTGCATAATTTCTCTCCGCCCGACTATTTGTGCTGACGTAGTGTCAATTTATATTTATACGTGTTTTTTAAAATCAATTTGAACAATGTCCCATTCAAAATAAGTGTATGTTTAAATTTTATGTGTAAAATGAATCAACTTGTTTACATAGTCTGCAAGTAACGTGAACTTGACCCGATCAACCCGAACTTGCAAATATTATATAGAATTTCGAGTACATGCGAATTCAGATATTAACGAGATGCTCTAATGTTGACCATTGAGTCATCTAAGGGGTTATGTTATATGCAATGCTAAAAGCAAATAAAAGATGAATAGAGCCAAAAGTAAAGGAAAGAGGGACAGAGATTTGGGCAACTTGGGGGGTTTTGGACCATCTGCACGTACCCACCTACTCTACTTGCATTAGTACACTCCATGAATAGATATGGAATTCTAGACAATGGAACAAATAAACGGCTAAAATTATACTAGATTCTTTTGCTTCTCATGTTTTCATTTGTTGTATTTAAAATTTGTCATTGATTCTACTTAACAACAAATTTGTGAAGGACAACGGTCCGTCTCGATGAAATTGTTGAAGATTAACGGCGAGCATCCATCGCAGCCCAACGACGATGTTTCATGGCTATAATTCATCGCTAATTTGTGATTGACTGTAGCAATAGTTTTTTTTTATAAGCGACGGGACAACAGATTTGACCTGCGTTTCTCACCTCCTAGTAGAGGCGTCACCCTATTAGTTGTTAGTTCTCCCCTTAAACCCATAAATCACATCCCGTATTGTAGCAATAGTTGTAGTTTATAAGATTAGATGCGAAGTAACGATATGTCACATATAGTATGTCATGGCTAAGCAGCATGAACTAAGTATTGAAAAAGTTGTGATAAATATTAATATAATCATATATGTAACATATAAAATATATCAAACAAACATACTTACGATGGTCGTACAACACATTGTTAACCTTTATAAGTTTCAGTGCACTTGAAGGCCTTTGTGTTGTACCCGATAACCTGTCCGACACTATCGGTGTGGAAGATGAACTCTATTGTCAACTACAAGATTTAAACATGAACAAAAGTTGAACAGTTAAATATAAAACAAGGAGAAAGACATGTATGTAAGCTCTTACAGAAAGTGTCTGCGGTGTGAACTGAATTAATTTTGAACTAATTTATCAAAACTTTCAAAAATGTTTTTTTTTCTTTATCCATTGAGATTATTGACGAGATAGGTTTGGCATGCAATTGTGGACTGCAAATAATTAGCGTGGAAGATGATGATTACATGTGGACACTTTGCTTTCATATCATAAAATGGCAATATTCACACCTTTATTTCCCAAAGATAAGGAATGTTTGGTCTCCATATGATTTGTTGATGGACTTTTATGTTTTGTCATTTCGGCGTCCATTTTTATGGCTACTAATCCAACGTGAATCATGAAATTTTAACATACTGTGTAAATTACGTCGCAAATTTTTGTCGTAAACATTCTAACGTATATTGCAACGCAAAGTTGGTCGGAAGGCATTCATAAATCTTTGACGAACTTCGAGCAACGAATTTTCTTCTTGTAACCCGACAAACAATCCGTAGGAAACGTGATATATATAGTTGGAGGAGGATTCACACATGTATTTTATTTACATGTATTTTCCCATGTATTTGGTACAACTAATGAAAATGT
>JAYMTF010003817.1:0-14380 GCA_036897485.1 Pelargonium nanum | reverse complement strand
GACAGAGTTTCTCGGCGAAGAAGCCCTCGCCATCGCCGCCGGCGCCGTCCGGAACGCTCCGGAGGACGATGCCGCTGGCCTGGGTGCTCCCGTCGCCGGTTCCGGTCGGTCCCCGGTCCGGCACTCAGAAGCGTCCGTCGCCGGCCGTGGCTCCGGTCGACGATTCGTCGTACTTTCTCCGCGATTACTCCTCGTTTTCTGCTAAAGGAAATCACGCCGTGGAAGACGAAGACGAGGGGGAGGATTCGGAGGGATCAAGGTCCAGCGCCGGGAGCCGGAGGAGGAACAGGGGAGGAGGAGGGGACAAGGAGAAGGATAAGGAGGTGGGTTTCAGAGAATTGGCACAGGCGATTGAGAGGTTCGGGGAGATATATGAAAGAGTGGAAGGGGCGAAGCAGAGGCAGATGATAGAATTGGAGAAGCAGAGAATGCAGTTTGCTAAGGATTTGGAGTACCAGAGGATGCAATTGTTCATGGAGACACAGGTTCAGCTTCAGAAGATCAAGCGAGCTAAGCGCTCTTCAGGGGCTGGTGAGTTTGATGAGACTCTTCTTTCAGCATCTTGCTCACTGTTTTATTTGTTGGTGTGATTATAATGTTGTCAAATATAGATGCCACTAATTTTAGTGGCTTTGGAATGGTAGGTTTAGCATTTTGTTTTGGAATGGTAAACACTAGCTAAAATATAAAAGTATTTACAATGTAGATGAGATTTTGCTTGTATCGGTCTGTCTTTCATAGTTTGTCCCAAGTATGTCATTGATGTACTTTGTTCCGAAAAATTCTTGCCTTTGTTGCTTATATTGAAAGGTTGGTACATTGAATTGTGCGTTTTGAGGTGTGGCTTCTGAATTTTTTTGCTTTACTTCCGATGAATGACCATATATAGGAAATAACAAAGCTGATTCTCCTTTTAGGGGAAAGATATTGAATGTGTTGCATTGTTGCTTATGAAGCTCTGTTCCTTGTATAAAAACGCTTTAAAATGAAGGGTGGAAGGTGATTACCATAGACACATGCAACGCTTCAATATTGAAATGGTTAAAGCTGCTATCCTTGAATTATATGGCTTTGTTGTTTTTTTAATTAATAATATCAGTCTCTTGTTCATGTATATAGCACATAACTTGAGTCTCCCTCTTGCCTTTTGAGTTTCTTTTATCAAATATGGATAATAATAAAAGATTTGCAACTTTCTTTTCACTACAATCTGCAGTGCGAAATATTTTTTTAACTTTTCGCTAGAATTTTGCTCTTCTATTTGTATTTGTACTGAGGTTCTTCAAAGGAGATTCCTCCCCTGTTCATTCTATGGAATGGTGGGCTTTGTATCTCAACCACTTTCCAAAGAAGTGCTTCTTTATTTATGTTGACTCCAACTTCAATTGTTGAAATTTTGGTTTGGAGAAATGAGGAATTTAGTGCGCAGCTGAAATCTAAACAACTTTTGTTGTTTGAGTGGTCTAATGGTAACACATAATTAAAAACTTAACATTTGCATTGAGTGTCTCCATGTTTGTGCACCTTTTATATTCTAAAGTTCCACCTGCTGACTGGTATTTGGGTTGCTATAATTCAGTCTTATCATTGCCAGAATTTGCCTAGAGCCTATTGTCCTAGATGTTTAATTCTAAATCTTTTGAATTGACTGATTATGCTTTTAAGGAGTTATATGACTGGGAGTTTCCTACTTTTCTAAATAATTATTTGTGTTTCTGAAAATGAAAGCGTACATTTATTTTGGGACTGTGGGAATATTCATCTATCTTATCACTCCTGTGTCAAACTCTGCGATTTGGACAAAATTTTCTGAGCATATCAGCCTTGTCAATTTATGATTCTTATGGTTTTCTCGTATTTATGTAGTTCCCTCCCTAATTAAATTTGTTGCAATTTTGATGGAAGGAACGATTAGCTGTGAATCCTCTAGATGCCTTTCCTTATTTTGAATGTGTGTATTGAAACAGAGTGATTCTGATTGGTAGGAATGAGATTAGATGGATCATGTCATGTCTTTAGACTCTTAAATCCACAAGTAAATGAAATGTAAATTTTTTTAATTGGTAGATTCAATGTTCAATACTCTACAGTGGTAAAAAGAATTTTGCGAGCTTGTAATGATTGTTCTGATAGCCCAGTTGCTGTTTTTGTTCTTCCAAGTGTAGTTAAGGGCTATGGTCTCCTAAGATTTTCCTTTATGTTACTTGAGTTATGGGGTTCCTCCAAGTTCCAGTTGGAGGAATGTTCAATGTATCTAAGTATATTTTTGAAATACCTTTGATGCTGAATGCTGATATAAGATAATTGATGTATGGCACATCTGTAGGTGCACCAAAGAATTAAGAAATAACATGTTCATATATGTAGTTCAAACAAGGATGTTTGTTTTTTGAACTTGGACGAGTGGTGCAATAAGTGATATAGATTAGAATTACCAATTAGAGGATGGAATATGTGTTTGTCAGATGAATAAAATGTCTTGAAACGAAGCTTGTAGGACACACAACTCAGTGGTGAGGGATAGACCTAAGTTAGTCACAATACATAAATCACAATATCTAGCCTGTTGCGAAGCATTTTCTTTGTTGATCTACTAATGTAGAGAAGTTTCACCTTGAAACTTTACTTCTTACAGTATAGTAGTACTTAAAAGGTTTGCTAGCTTTTGACATTGCTGATTGGTTATTGTTGTAATTCTGATGGTGTATCCAATTTTTATTTTCTTCTTTTACCTCGTTTGTGAATTTTCCATTCCTAAATGTTAAAACATCTTAGGATTATGCATGTGCGTGCTTGCATTTGGTCTGAGTGAAAGGTGAGGGTGGAAATAGAGGTGCAGGTTTACACTACACCTTCAGTTGTAGGGATCGTTTTCCCCAGTAATGCATAGTTAAGTGTTGCACGGGTTGGTGCAATTGTTGATGCATGCGACTTGTTAGCAGATCCGTTTAGGGATGAAATGATGTAATGAAATGGTATATTGTTATGTTTATACGGTGTGGAAATCCAGATCCTGACATAATTTTTGTTTTATTTTGCGTGGAAAATGGAAACAGATAGTTACTCATAGCTGGGAGGAGACTGAACATGGAACAAAGTGTAGGCTGTTTCTTTCTATTTACAACAACAACAGGGTGTATCAAGATTTTAGCTTTAGAGAAGGTTTTGGTTTGATCTTACCAGCAACAAATGTGTTCTCTTTTTCTTTTGTTTGTGAAGTAAATTTGGTTATTTTGTTTTAAACATTATTGTGGGGAAATTAAATTCCAAAAGCTTGTAAACATGACATGAATTCAACTTAAGTACTCAACTGCATAGTAAATCACTAATTTCGATTGATTTTTATTATTACAGTATTTTTGGATTTTATAGACATTCAGTATTATCCAGTAAACTCCATTTGAGAAATGTGGTTTTGGATTTTACTTTGGTAAATAGCAACTGAGCATTAAATAACTGCCTTCTTCCCCATTGCAACAGTGCTCAATCTATGAAGTTATGGTGTAAAAGTAATTTTTTTATTTTATGAGAAAAATGCATTTTTTAATGAGATGTAAAGTTTTGAAAATAAAATATGTGGAATTGAATTTAGAGCATTAAAATAATTTTAATAATTAATTTTATGCAATAAAAAATAAATAAAAACAAAATTAATACATTTTAAATTCTATTTTGGGTTTATTTTGTTATGTGTTATAAATAGTCTCATGTACTTTGTGTAGACCTTGAGAGGAAAAACATATGCTTGCCAAAAGACCATTGTTGTGAGAAAATCAATGTACAAATCTACGAGGAAGCGTGAAATTAATTTTTGGAATCAGACAAACTGTCGAACCACATAAACTCTTGTACAAATCTACAAAGAAGCGTGAAATTAATTTTTGGAACCAGACAAACTGTCGAACCACATAAACTCTTTCATTCTTTGTATGACGTCGTTTTTTTTTATTCTTAATTCTTGTTCGTCCTCTCGTGATTTGTGATTTGCCTATAAGGCCACTTCTTCACAGGTCATGTGTGTTCAATTTCCTAAGACAAAATGCCCTCACTCTCTAATTATCTATTAATCCTCAGGCTTAATACAATCCCATATGGGCACAACACATGATTTTGAGGGTATTTTTTTCTGTTAGAGAAGTTGTCCATCTATGGAACTCAAGTTCCCACATCTCTTTGACATGGTGTAATCTTCTTTAGAAACTATTCACTCCCAAAAGATTCAATGCTTTGTTGGTTAGCTTCTTTTAGAAACATTCCCATCAAAAACTTTATCCAAGATAGAAATTTACCCACTCCAATTTCTAGTTGCTTGTGCCCTTTTATGGACAACAAGTATCTGCTTCTTTTCTGCACCTGGTCTGTGTTTCTCGATTGGACTATCTTTGCAGTAAAAAAAAAAAAAATCTAATATTATGTTAAACTCGACTTCAGCCCCAAAAAGTTAAGCTAATATATAGATGATGGCTCAATTTATATATTAAGTGGTAGTGTACTTCGTATTCTTTTGGTGTGGGATATATTCATGTGCAGGTCGGATAACACTACGGACCCTGCACGTGAACGTATATGGAGGCAACAAAAACGGATCAGTAGGTCCAAATCAGAGTATCTTTGATACCATATTTAACTTAACTGATTTATCTGTCATTGGGTTAGACTTTGGATCAACTCTCTTCTGTTCTCACAGTTGATTTGATTTGGTCTTTCTGAAGATTTGCATGTGCTCCCAGTTTGGGCTTGCATTTGAACTTCTCTTTTGTTTCTGTTTGTACACACTATACTGATCATTTTATTTTCCTTCTATTGGAAACAAGAACTTTATTATTAATAATATCAGTCTCCTTTTCTGGAATGTTGGTGTAGGGTTTGCATGCATGGGTTATGGGTCTAAGGTTCTATATAGTACTTCTCAAAATGTATTGGACAGAAAGAACAAGTTTAATAAGCAAAAATAAAAAGAAAAGCCAAAAAATGATAAAATTAATATGTCATACATGCATCCATCTAGACCAATAAAAACAAGATATTTGAAAGAACTAATAGTATAAACTATAAACTAATGTCTGCACAATAAATTACAGAAAGGCATGGAATAATTACTTTAGAACACATGCAGTAGCGGAGCTAGGACGTTGAATAAGAGTGGGCAACCATACATGAAGTCGAAGATCTCAACGAAACATTGAAAAAGTCAGGAACTTAATTATATTTAATGGAGTTTTAGTGGATGACATAGACAACTGCTTACTACAGCCCACTTCAGCTGCGCGCTACTGAACACGTAAATCAATTAAGTAGCGGAATATTGTAGCAATATATATAATATAAACACGCATGAAAGAGTTTGATATTCCATCCCTTCAGAAAGAGTAGGTAATTAAGAGATCGAAAGAGCTTTAAAAATATCCAAAATAGCTAGAAAACAAATTGGAGACTCTTGAATATATGATAGAGATCCCCATGAAAGTTATTATAGATTGCATCAATGATCCATCTATTCCTTCATTTATATATAGCTATCGGCCAAGCAGTAATCAAACTCTGAGAAACTGCTTGCAACTTCATCAAATTTTGCCGTAATTTCCACATTCCTTCCCTTCGGTTCGCTTCGATTTTCACGTTCATATATGATCCTGCAGAAGCAAAAAATGAACACCAGTTTAGTACATAGGCATTGGCTTGTTCTTGATAGATAAATACTCTCACTTATGATGTGAAATGGTAATAGAGAAGAAAGAATATATATCAGCTAAAGAGTTATGAGCTAAGATTTAGTAAACTAATGAGGAGATGACATTTCACGATTTGACTTTCATATCCGTTCCAAAGAATTTGTGACCGCGGAGCATCCACCAAGATCCATTTTGTGTCTTGGTCGAGTACTAGTCATTAATAGTTCGCCTGAAACTCTTTTATCTCATTGGATAACATGCTAAAAGCTATCCTAATACTGTATGTTTCTAAAATTCTATACTGATATCCCAAATAATTCAAAGGTTTTGTTTATTTACCATGAAACAAAGTCTACTTTGTTCCAAAATGTTGGTTCCTCTATATTCAACTAATAATAGTAAACTTATAAGAAAAACATTGGCTGAAAAATTAGAGACTGTTTATATAAGCTGAAAAATGAACACAAAGAGATGGTCTTCTTCATGAAACCATAAAGCTCTACCATATAATAAAACCAAAGGTTTTCAAATTCCAAAAACAATTCCAAAATAATGGTTCATCAAAGTTTAAAAATGGAATAAAAAAATACTTACTGACCCACACAATCTGATATTGGACAACACAAAATCTAACTAGTGAGAGAGATGACAGAGGTCAAATTCTCAAAACTGCCCTTGCAAAGATTTTCTGCACTAAAGAAAAGCAATCCATGGGGGCATAATTTAATCATAAATTAGGGAATTGTTGAAATCTTGATAATGTTAATTATATTAGGCAGTTGGTGTAAATCAATTTCAATGATGAGATTGTTATAATATTATAATTACAGATTAAGAATGAAATTAAACACGTACGAAAAAGCATGTCGATAAACTAAAATATTAATCTAGCAGATCGCTATGAAACTTTAATTAATCATTTGCATCTTAATCATGCTCTCTTATTTAACTTCAATTAACATTAAAAAAAAAGTAATACGTTTGGTAAATTATTTGGCCCATCCTATTGGAGCACTAAATCTTCAGAATCTCAAAAGATCCAAAATAGGGAAAAGTTTACAGAATACTATATATTTACATGTCACATAAATTTAAATATTGTAGCACCAATTAAAAAATTGCTTTTGCATGATTTGTAGTGTGTGTGTGTGACAGAGAGAAACCAACTAGTGATCATGAGCTCATTGAAGATGATCATAGGCTTACATTTTTTCACCATTGCATAATGGTTCTTGAGACCAAAACATGCCAAGAAAATAATTACTTTTTGATGGAAGAGAAAAATTAGGGTTCTGGTTTTTCTGGGGTTTCATCAAAATTGGATCATTTAGGTTCAGAAGATGCTTATAGTTTGGATTGAATTTGCCAAGAATGGGCTTGTTTGCAAACAAAAATGGATATAGGATTTTTGGTTTGAAGTTTTATTAAAAATAACAACCCAAATTGCTTAAGTTCAGAAGCAAGAAAACAGCAAAAAAACACAAAAATAGGACTGAGATGCTTTCCAATGGAGTAAGGAAAAAAGTCAGAAAATTGCAGTAGCATATAGTAACCAAAAAAGTACTGATAAAAATACACATTATTTATTTATTGTTCTTATCATGCACCTAATCATTAATAAAGATAACATAATTTATCAAATTAAAACCTTTTAAACAAATTATGTTTTGTAAATCAATAACTAAAGATTTCAATTATGATAATAATTATGCAAAAAAAAAAGATATAAAACCCTATACCACATATATCAAGAAATGAAATTAATTACCATTTGGCAATGGAAATCAAGAAAACTGCATGGTGGAACTTGATTCACCCATTCCAAGGCCAAGCTTGCTCTCCTCAGTAGGCTTCTTCTTTTTCTTCTTCTTGTAGGGAATTCCCCTCGCCTTCGCCTGACACTCCCTCACCTCGCGGAGATAAACCCGTATTGCACTGCTGGCAAACGGGTTTGTCTCCGGTGAGCCTCCATGCTCCTCATAGGCGGCCCTGAGCCGCCCTATGAGGGCATCGAGGCTGCCCCAAGCTTGTCGCAGGGGGCAGGTGCAGGGAGCGGGTGGCTCAGGCTGCCCGAAAAACATGCACCCCTGGAGGTGAACCTTAGTCTTCCCGAACTGGTCGAGGTAGCGGAGGAAGTCGAGCACGTGGTTGCAAGTGCATTGAGATAGAGGAACCGGAGGCCTTTGGTTCTTCAAGAACTGGCCAAAGGTGTTCCAGTCTCTCCTCTTCTGCGACTCGTAGCGGCTCGGGGTGGCCGGAGGGTCGCCGCCGGGAGATCTTGAAGATCCCTCGGCTAAGCCCTTTCCTCTGGGGCTAGACATAGTTGGTTTTCTTGGAAATTCTCTGATTCATCAATGAAAGGTGATCTAAATGTATATGATTTCGAATTTGCTAAATAAGGCAAAGAAAAAACGAATAAAAAGGTGGGATTTGGGAAGGTAAAAGAACAGGAGATTTTGGTTTTGATTTAGATTTAGAAATTGATGTGAAGTGTAATGAGAGTGGGAGTGGGAAGAAGATGAATTTAGCATCATTGGCCTATGGCTATGGAGTAGACATCCAATGGGGCCAATGTCCTCCAACTCTCTCCTCTTCTTTCTTTTTTCTTCATCTTTCAATTTCTCTTCCCTTTTTTTTCTTTTAATAGTGCCAAGAACTTGCAATTATTGTATTCCTTTCTTTTTATCAAACTAATATAAATTTTAATAAAGCCTATACTTAATTGCCAATTTTAACCCAAACCTACATGACTCACTAGTCACTGCTACTCACTACTATATTAAGTTGTGTTTGGTTACTTACGTGCACTTCAGTACGTTTTATTATAACTTTTGTAACGTTTTAACTAAACTTGAATAATTCATATTACTGTATACGCGTGAATCCTACATGTACGATATAAATAATTTGAGCGGTACTTTTTACAGTTTACATGCATGAATACATAATGTGAAACAAGATTCTTTTAATTAGTTATTCACTGATACATAATCAAGATGCAAGATCGAATATCGAATTTGATTAGGATGGTGAAAACTAAATCAAGAGCAAAAAGAATCCTATATCTTTTTTTACAATTATGTAAATATTATAACTTATGTAGAAATTTCAAACAGATGTTTAAAGGTCTTCAAGAAAAAAAGAACACAACTAAAAACAAAACAAAAAAAAATCGAAAACTAATAAAAGAAATCAAAATGTCCAAACTGCCACCAAACATGCCTAAAATACAAAAATACGGGTTATGCAGTCCATGAAATGATGTGGTTTTAGTGTTTTACCCATTTTCCCATTTGTATAGCTTCATCGAATATGAGCTCAATTTGTCCTTTTAATTGAAAATGTCATTTAATTTACCGTTGTCATTCATCTTTTCTCCATTTCAATCATTATATGAAAGACTGAGATTTTGCTGGGAAATAAATTGTAATCAGCTCCTTAAAGTCCAAAACATAATATAATTTTGTCAAATAAACTACATATCATATAACATATACATCCTTGAAGTTCAGTTATTGTGGCACATCTTTTAAAGTGGATGTCGTGTTACCAACAAGCATTCAAAAAAGTATGCACTTTCGTTGTGTTTTTTATTTTGAGAAAAATTAAGTAAAAGTTAGTTACTGTTGTATATTTATTCTTCTATCAGATATTATGCACGTGTTTTGTAATTAATCTATTATAATAATATTATTGATAATTCATACATAACTAATTTTTCCTATAAAAAAATAATACACTTATTTTGGGATAAAAATGTAAGTGAAATAAACCACTAAAAAAGTGTTGAATTTTTTAACATCGTGATTATAAACATGTCAAACACAAGTACATTTCAATTGTGTAGTATTCAATATTCATATCGAATCACATGTTATATTCCAAATTGTATGATCCAATAACTATTGCTATATATGTCTTGCATCATGAATCATTAGCAGTAAAAGTATTGTGTTATTTCTTAAAAGAGTGGCATCCTGACCCATGAAATCTAGTTTTGGCAATTCTTATTTGAATTATAAAATCCTTTAAACACATTTATAAAGCATGTTCTAGAACTTCGATATTTGTGTCTGCCTCTGAGAGCATTATTGTATGCATATCCAAATCTACTTTTTTGGGCACTATTCAATTTTTTAATGGTGAATAAGTTGTATAATTTAGAGAAATCATGTTCATGATAAGTTGTGAAAGCATAGGAGCATTGAAAATGATCCTCTACAGGTATGACATGTATGCAATGGCGCTCCTATTAGATCTGATAAAAACAAAATTGAGTTCTTGAACAGTGTTCATATGTTGTATCAGTTCGTGAACAGACTTCATAGATTTCATAGGAGTTTCTTTATGTTTTATACCTTAGACTCCTTTTTACATGACATTAGCAAATAGCTAACCTACGACAGTTAGGACATAAGTGACAACATGAGATTGGTTCTTAAGACAATCAATTATAAATAGTTTATTTATTATTACAACTACTACTATGTTTCATGAGTCAAGCTGCCGCTAAGTAAGCTTTTAATCATTGCTCTATTCACCAATTCACCGTGACTACATATGCTAGTTGCGGAGTTTTCCTTAATAATAATAATAATAATTTCTAAAGAAAAAAACTAATTTAATAAAAAATAACAAATATTTTTATTAACTTCTTGAAATTTTTTTAAAAAATTAACCAATGATTTTAAAAAAGAAAAAGAAAAAGAAAACATATCACCAATTTCTTATGATACGTGGTGCTTAAGCTTAAAAGATGTGCAATAGAGTTAAAGAGTTTTTTAATTTATGGAGGGAAGTTCAACTTTTATAATGATAAAATCAATTTGTTTATGTCTTTTTTAAAAACTAAGATATTCATTTTTAACTATAAAATACAACCAACCAAAGCAGGTTGGGGCAAGCGTTTTAAACGCATCGGATTTTCATAGAGGCCTCAGATTTGAGTCTTTCCCATGCGGTTTAGGGTGAATTATTTGGGTTTATAGAACAGAGTTATCTCTTATTGTGTAGCTCATAAATACAACTAAAACTTGTAGCTCAACTGACAAAAAAACTATAAAATACAACCAAAACATGTAACTCAACTAAAAAACTATAAAATACAACCAAAACTTATTGTGTTATGCATTTTGAATTCTCTTTGACAATGTTCTTCAATTTGCACTCATATCTATTAAGCATGTTCTAGAACTTCAATATTTGTTTTTAGAGCATTAGTGCATGCATGCCCAAATCTATCTTTTTGTATTATCTCTTTTGTCTAAATAGTGAACAAATTGTATTAAAATAAATTAGGACCCATAGTTGAGTAATTAATTTGAGCATTGAGAATGATCTTGTGAAAAAAACAAAGACATGTATGCATCAGTGATCCAATAAATTCTATTATAAACAAATTGGGTTCTTGAACATATATATGTTATAACAGTTCTGGAACAGACTTCATAGGTTTCATAGGAGTACTTTTCTTTTCATTTTGTGTCTTAGACTCCTTTTTACATTCCATTAGCTAACCTATGACAGGTATAGGACATGAGATCTTGAGATTTAGTGTTAAAACAGTGATTATGAATAGTTTATTAGTGTCACAACTTATGTGTTTCATGAATCAAGCCACTGGTCTAATCATTGGTGAGTACAGACTTCATATATTTTTTTAATAATTATAGGTATTGTTCTATTTTATAGAAATACATCAATATCAATATCCAAAGCTCAAGTGTGTAAAGAAGTCCAACAAAATACATTATACACAAGATACTGAAGAAGAAAAACCTCCTTTAAGCCTGTTATGGAACTCAAACCTTATTTTCAGATTTTGAGAGTATTATTGCATGCATGTGTACAGTAAGCGATTTATTTTCATTTTAATTTTAATTTGTGAGAATATATATCATAAAACATGCAAATCATGATAAATAAAATCTTTTAACCATTTTCATTTTGAGCATGGTATGTGTGAGTGTGATCCTAGTGCATGCATTGGAAAGAGAAAATAGTTCAATGACATATGCATCCATATTGCTCACTAAATTCCACTATATAATTATACAAGCTTCTGTAAATCCAATAAATGACAAGCTAAATGGTTGCAAAAGATTCTGAGACCCATGATATTTAAAACCTACTATTCCATCATATGCTTGTGAATGTCAATTATTGCTCAACTAATCAATACCTAAGCTAGGTTTCATGAATCAATCAGCAACTACAATTTATAAATTTGCAAATGAACATCTATTATTTGAGACTGAGGAAAACTAAATTCTAACACTCATATCCGCTTGTCTAAATTTATTTTATGTGTTTTGTCCGAATTTTAGCAGATTGCAAAAAGTTACTCAGTTGATATTGTGAATAACTACTAATGGGTTACAATTTTTTTTTCTTCTTCTAATTTTTTTTTTATCAGCAACGGGACATCATACTCGAAGTAACAATGTTTCTCACTCTCTTTGGGAGCGTCACCCTAAACCCCACCCCTCAAATCTCACCCCATACCGTCGACAAGGAGGCTCGAACTTTAGACCTCATAGAGAATCTAAAGTGGTATTAACTACTTGGCCCAACATGTCTTGGTTTTTCTTCTTCTAATTGTTAAAATAGTTATCAATTTTCTTGGATTATATATCATTATGAGTAAGTATGTAATTTAAATAAAAATCAAGCCTTGTGTTCTAAAAAATAACTGATAATAATGAATAATGGAAAGATGCTAATTGGATCAACTTTTGGACATGTGTTTTACATATGGGTTGGTTGGTTGGTTGGGGCATGAAATATGAATTGACAAAATAAATAGTGGGTATGACAGTGACCATTAGGGCCACAAAATTGTACCCTATAATACTATAAAAATAAACTAGAAATGGATGTTTTTGTCTGAAGTGTGAAGACAGATAATCAATGTTCTTGGTGCCCAAATAAACACCAAAACAACAAAAATATTTGAAAATTTATTAACAGTGCACCTAGCAGCCTGAAATTGATCACATCATAGAAAACCAAGAGGCAAGAACAAGACTAAAAGAAAAGAAAACTGTGCTAGTTTTTGTCTAGATTGTACGTTTCTATAACTTTTAAGCTTGTACTGATACAGTCATGAATTGATGTTTTGATGAACATACCCTAGACCTCGCATCCATCTAGGTGCAGGAAAATACACTTGTTTAATTTTTATTAACAGCATGGAATAATTCTGGCTATAAATGATTTTCAACTTTCACATTTTGAGTAAAGTTGTTGCTTTAAATGTATGTTAAGAGCTAATTATTACGAAGTATGTAAAGATATCGTTCAGTAATTTGACCGTTGATGATATAAATTATAAATCAATCAATCACTAATTACAAGCCATGTGTGTAACGGGTCACATCAGTTTTTGAGAAATTACAAGATTGGATTGAGCTGCAAGCTGAAGAAATCAGATTAAATGTGTGTTCAAAGCCTCCTTCAATAAAGATCGATATGGTCGAGTACCATTGCGGATTGAAGATGGATCAAATTTGGGGCATACGCCATGAATTTCACTAATAGAGGTCCTCTCCTTGTGATTGATGTGTGGGCCTAGGTTCGAAACTCTCAAGTTAAAGCTCGTCAAAGTAATTAAATCATGACTTAAGTATTGAATATAAGACGAGCATTGTTGTTGGGCTCTTTTTTGCCCCAGGTCACAAAGGCTCAGCAATCATATATATTAGAAGTACAGAGGATTTGCCTTAACAGAGTGGCTTACAGGTTCATTTTCTATGTCCTTTCTTTTCGAATAAAAAGGTAAAAGATTTAATTTGGTCCCCGAATGTCGGTGTTTTGATCAAATTTGATCCATGAACTTTGTTTAACCAAAATTAGTCTCTGCACTTTCACATTTTGACTCAATTTGGTCATTGAAGTTTGTTTTGACCCAAAATGGTTCCTGAACTTTCATATATTGATCCAAAATGGTCCTTATCTTTAGAGCTTATATCAAAAGTTCAAGGACCAAATTGTGTCAATATTTGAAAGTTTATGGACCATTTTGTGTCAAAACAAAGTTCATGGACCAAATAGGATCAAAATGTGAAAGTTCAATGGCTAATTTTGCTTAAAAAAAATTTAAGAACCAAATTAGGTCAAAACTCAAAGTTCGGTCACCAAGGTCTTTTACCGAATAAAAACACACCAAATATATAACAAGAAAGATATGGAAATGGGTTGAATTGAAAGATGATTGAGAATGAATGGTTGCTCTTAATTATACGCTGCAGCTGCATGGGGAGTTGGGACTCGATACTCTCATATGGAGGCTCACATGTGGATGTTCCAGAAAAATAAAAAATAAAACGTACTGCCTACCTACTTTTTTACATCATCATATAATTTGTTATCATATGTAAAAGAATTCGAATACGTACGTACTATATCATATATGTATGGAGTAAAATAATTTGTATGTGAAATAATTATTTGCATATTTACGTACGTACTCTCAGTACTGTGTTGTCTCTCTCAACTCATAGCTTTAATTATCTGATTTCCAAACGCCGGTTCTCGTGCTCGTGTTTATATATATAAGGAAAATGTTCCAGTTTGGTCCTCTTAGTATCCAATTTGTTCCACATTGGTCCTCAGTTTGATTTTCGTTCCAATTTGGTCCTCTTAGTATTCCAATTTGTTCCAAATTGGTCCATTAGTTAACCTTACCGTTAACTAATGCTGACGTGGAT
>JAYMTF010003816.1:0-14384 GCA_036897485.1 Pelargonium nanum | reverse complement strand
ATGGAGGCTGATTACGCAGCCGACTTCGCTCTTTAGTCGGTTATTCAAGGCTCGGTATTTTCAGGACTGCTCGTTTCACGATGCACATATAGGTTCAAACCCGAGTTTCGTGTGGCGGAGTATAATGGAAGCTCAGAACTTGCTGCGTTCGGGTTGCTTATTGAGAGTGGGTACCAGTGATACAGTGAAAGTGTTCTCGGATCCTTGGGTCCCGGGTTTACTTGATTACAAAATCCACTCGGATCCTGATGATGCTGATCGGGAGCTGACAGTTAACGAGCTAAGGGATCATGAGTCTGGGGAATGGTTAGTAGGTCGTTTATCATCTTTTGTTCTCAGCTCATGAATGCGCTGCTATCCGTGAAATTATTACGAGTAGATCGAATGAAGCTGATTGCTGGAGCTGGCTTCATGAAAAGAATGGTAAATATAGTGTTAAAAGTGGCTTCATGGTGCTTCGCTCAACAACGTCAACCCCAGGTCGAGGATTCCATGGGTGAAAGTGTGGCATGCCTTTGTTCAACCAAAAGTAAAGCATTTTATTTGGAGGCTTCTTTCGGGTTCTCTTCCTGTATTGGGCGAATTAGCTCGTCGTCACATTCAAGTTCCGGCGACATGCCCGAGATGTGGTGGAGGTGTGGAGTCTGCAGAACATATGTTACTTCAATGTGCATTTGCAAAGGAATGCTGGAAATTAATGGGGTTAGAGGCTCTGGTCCGTTCCTGCACGTCACTGATAGACTGGTTCATGGAATTGATTCGAAAAGGTGATTCAGAGGTGTTTCACTCAAGTCTTTATATGGCATGTGCTGTGTGGTCATCTCGAAATCATTGTGTGTGGAACCAGGTTTGGAAGGGAGCGACATCGGTAACGGCTATGGCAGCTGAGGTGAGGAAGGGCTGGTTGTGTGCGAGGGGACTGTTGGGGCAGGAGGTTTCGCAGAATCAGCAACCGCCAGTTGTTTGAGCGGCCAGCTGGGTCGTCTGGACAGCAAATATCCCAGAAATGGTTCCAGCCGGAGAGAGGCAGATTAAAGGTTAACGTAGACGCTGCCACTTTTCACAACTCGAACCAAGTGGGGGCGGGTTGGGTGGTGCGAAATTGGGCGGGGCGCAGCTGCGGAGGAGGTTGGAGGTCCTGGTCCGGTCCGGTCTCCGTTCAGCTAAGGAAGCAGAAGCTCTTGCTATTCGAGAGGCGGTACAGTGGATTCGTGACAGAGGCTGGTTAGATGTTACTATAGAGTCTGACCCAGCATATGTTATCTTAGCAATTCAGAACGGAGTAGAGGGTGACACCAGTGCCTTCGGTTTGTTAATCTCAGATACATGTGATTTATCTGATTATTTTATTCGTATTGATTTCGTTTATGTTAGTCGGTCTGCGAACCGAGTGACCCATACTCTGACTAGGTAATCGGATTTTGTGTCAGGCATTTCGATGTGGATTGGCTTATTAACCCCATCTTTTATTCATCCTCTGTTGGATGTAGACCTTGAATAAGTAATAAAATTTTTGGTTTAAAAAAAAATGCAATAGTATATAACGTGAATGATTGAAGAAGAGAACCATATTTTGATTATATATGATTCTTTATAAATATTTGGATGTGTAGATAAATATAAATGGTTTCAAATTCCTATATAGCCCACTCTTTCTACAAATACTTGTGTTTATGTCGAAAGTTTCAGGTTCGAAACACTTCATGCCTGCGTATTGGTATAAGTAGTGTGTGCGAGTGTTCTCTGTATTTTGTCGAGTTTTAACTAATAAAATAATATCGAAGGCAAAGACGTGGGGTTACAAATCTTATTTTACAATTATTTACGTCGTGTCATTGAAATCGCTATAAATACACATATATATACTTAGTATATGGTAAAGTTGTTGATTTGGACCCGGAACGTAGGCAAAGACCGTGGGGTTACAAATCTTATTTTACAATTATTTACGTCGTGTCATTGAAATCGCTATAAATACACACATATATACTTAGTATATGATAAAGTTGTTGATTTGGACCCGAAACGTGGGAGCCTGACCCGACCCGCTTTTCGGGTCAAGTCGGGTTTATCTTTTTGAATTTTGAATCAAATCATATAAGATTAATCCGCACATTTTGTCACTAAAAATTGAAAATCTACCCAAGCTCTAACCAAATTAAAACTTAAAAGTACTTATAAGCCGTACTAAGATTCAACAAAGTGACCCTCACCAGAACCCAATTTACCAACTCTCCTACATAACATATTTCAGTGTGTTTGAAAAGAAATAAAAAACCATATCAATTATGAACCATCTTTATCTCATGTTCCTGCCACGTGGAAACACTATATTTTGTTTTCTAATTATTATTAATTTCCATTTAAAGTATTTTTATTTTTGGCCCTGAAGTATCAAAAGTAGTAAAAAAAAGCTAGTACACATTCTATCAATCCTCGAGTGTGTCCATGTCTTTCAAAACAAACAGCGAACATGATTTTCCAAATCCCACCAACATGACACCACCTCCTCTCTCCAATAACATTATTTCCTAACGTTACAATTACATTATTTTCTTTTTCTTTGTCACAGGAATTGAATTCCTTTCATTTCTTTTTCCTCCCCTCGGTGGAAAATGTTACTCTCTATCATAATTACAGATGTGGACCCCAGCAATTACTATCATCACCTGCTAAGCATCCCACAAATCTCATCCATTCGTTTGTCACCATTGGACGGTGGGATTTAAATATATTTACAGTCCATCTATAACTAGATAGTACTGTCCTAATACTAAATTTGTCAACAATTCACTAGGAGAGTACCTTGCGATTAAAACATTTTTAAACCGATGATCATTTCAATTTATTACGTATCCTCAATTATTCGCTATCATCAAGACAATTGACTTAAGGTGTTTGCTCTTCCAGAAGTCTGAAATTCGAGCCTTAAATGATACGTTTGCTCATCAAAAAAAAAAAACGTTCACTAGAAGCAAAATGTCACTTATCTACTTGTACAATACATTTTTTCTTACACTCAAAAGTTGAATTAATTTACGGCAAAATTATTCATATTACAAATTTTAGTTAAATTAAAACTTTTCGCCGACTAGTCCCATAGGAGACGACGCAATAGTCAAAACAGACATATCCATTTAAGAGGTCATGGGTTTAAATTACATCGCGTCTGCCGTCTGGTGGGGTGGAGGTTTTGGGTATAAGTGAAAGAACTACTCCTACTATATAGTTCAAATGATAATTTTTTTTTTTTTTTTTGCAAATTGTGAAATAGATAAATAAAAATATTACCGTAAACTAATTATTTTTATATGGAAAAGGAAGCATGTGATGTGTGGTACCTTTATTACGTCCACATTCAAATGTAGATAACAAGCAATGGTATACGGCACAAATAATGTTAACATTACCTAATTGTTGGACTAATTTTGTGACTAAAATAGTTTTTATATGTACTTTTTACCCAATCCACCGCCCATTCTATACATTTTAGAGGTGATAAAAAATGGAGACATCGACCTTCAAATGTAGCCAATTAGGAGAAGGATTGGTTGAATATGGTCAAATCAAATTATCAATCACAAGAGGCTTTTTATTTATTAATTTAGGTGATTGCATGTTTATACCTTGCATGCAAGGGAAGTAATAGTCCCATTCCAATGCTAATTAGTAGGTTGGGTGATGGGGACTTGTCTCAATAAATATCTCCTAAAAGAAGGCTCATTGATCACTAATTTTAAAGAGTCAATTTGAAGATGTGACTTGTGCAAAAATAATAATAATAATTACGAACCTAACATTTGTTTTTTTTTTTTTTATGTTTGTTGAAACTATAAAAGTTATATAGTTAGTAACAATTAGAGTCATTCACCAGTAATGTATGATTATCATAGTTATATTTAGTATAAAATAAATTCTGATCGTCGGATTTTTGAGCAGTTTATATTTAACTTTTTAGACATAAACAAATAAAATCGAGTGCTGATTCGTACCAAACTTTTATTAAACAAATTCGATATGAGTTGATCTAAAAGTGATTCAAATATGATTACGAACTTAACATTTGTTTTTTTTATGTTTGTTGAAACTTCAAAAATTATATAGTTGGTAAACAATTAGTCACTCATCAATAATATATGATTATTATAGTTATATACAGCAAAAAATAATTTGACCGTCGGATTTCTGAACGGTTCATATCTCACTTTTTAGACATAAATAAATAAAATCGAGGGCTAATCCACACCAAACTTTTATTAAACAAATCCGATATGAGTTGATATAAAAGTTATTCAAATCCGGTATGAGTTTAGCTACACAATAAGGATGAGGGGTAGTTGTTTAGCTCTCTCTTTTTAGCCCAAATACCCCACCCCGTATCGTCGATTGGCTCAAACTTCAGATTTAAAGAGAATCCAAAGCGGTTAAACCGTTTGACCCACCATGTCTTAGTGAAATTACGGGTTTTAATGTATGTAAATACTTTATTCAACAAGTGAACTAATTCCCATTTCGGTGTAAATCAGAATTAAAACTCATCTATCTTTCCAGACTCCAGATGTATGTTGAGCAAATATTGAACGAAAGTGTTCTTTCCGCACCAAGACTAAGCCAACTGCGCGATACACTTTCATTAGGAATTTAAAAAATATTACTCCCTCCGTCCCAAAATGAGTGTCCTGTTTTTATTTTTAGGTTATTATATTATTATTTTTTTCATATTACCCTTATCACTTATGCACTAAAGGAAAACCTAATCTGAATTGCACATGAGATGTATGAGGGAAAGTGAGCGTGATATTGGAAACACATTAAATCATTTAGTAATTTTTAATTTTTGCAAAAAATGTAAACATGATACTAATTTTGGGACGGAAAGAGTATTTAAAAACAGTAAATACGGGTAAACGGTCAAATATGCGTGACACAAGTTAATGGATAAGCCAGCAGCACATCCCAAGACCTCCTTCTGGATCTGGTCAACACAATTAACAACAGATCACGTAAACCCCGAGGCAGAATAGACGGCGCAGATGGTGCCACGGAGGAGCAAGAAAAGGAAAAAAGACAAGGGCACGTGTACGGTCAAAGGCTGCGAAAGGGGACACGTCGAGATCGTCCGTACGATATGAGCAATGAATACTACTATGGGATTTTATCGTACGACGTGCCCTCCAAAAATTAGGTTTCAGCTGTTTGTCGGATCGCGGAGGGTTTAGCTGTGTTCCTGTGGAGGTGGCCACCTGTCGTATTCCTATCTATTGCGTGGCAGCTTCTCAGCGTTTCTAGGGCCTGCGCTTCACGTGACAGTTAACACACCCTCCTCCTCCTCCTCCTTCATTTCTCATCCACCTATTTTATTTTGGCCTAATTATTTTAGGGGCGGCTACGAATTTACTGCTGCTAATTATTATCACTATAACATAACTCACCTACAATTATAATGTGTTTTTGACTACATGTTTTTTTATCATACTAGTATTTTATTTTCAAAAGTAAGTGTGAGGGCAATTAAGAGATTTCGACGGTTGTAGGTGAACTTAACGATATAATGGTAAATTTATTTTAATATTGTGTCAAACAATTGATTTGTATCGTGTTAGATGCGTTAATAATACTCCGTTCTATCAATATGACTAATTTAGTTATCAAGTTAATGAAAACCAAATGCATGGAAAATCACTTGTTGTTTTGTCAACTAGTGCAGAGGACTTAATAAATATTTAATTATAGATGTTTATATAGTATTTGTTCCTTTTAATAATAGACTATCATGATTTTTTTTTTAAATTTTAGATTATCTAAAACTTTTTTTTCTCAATTCCGTCAGTTAACAATGATGAGTTTTTCGAAAATGTCAATTTTTTATAACTCTAGATTATATTGTACTTGTCATATTTCTCAATTAGCTATCCTAAAATTATCATTTTCGAAAAATTTCATCAAAGATAAGTGGTAAAATGAGTGAAAAATAGTTTAAAATAACATAAAATTACAAAGATTACAAGTATATAATAGTCATCTATAATTATCCATTCAGAAAATGAATATTTCTTTGAGGGCAATTAAGAGATTTCGCCTCATGTCGGTGGATTAGGATTTTTAAAGGCGTGCACAAGACATTATGGGAGTGCACGTTAGAAAACTGATTCTGCAAAATTCTTCAATACGCAGAAAAGCCTCGAGAGAAAGAGAGAGAGGTTCCATTCTACGACCTACCGGTTAAGTCGCGAAGAATCGACCTGTCGTCTAAAGAAACCGGCAAGTATTAGGCAAAAATACACTCACAGTCGGTACCGGTGGGTCATATTATTTAATTTCTTGAATCTTTATTTGTTTTCCTAAAGAATATATTTATAAAAATAAAAGACAAAAGAAAAGCAACAGCATGCAGAGCTTTTGGTGGTAGCTTCATCTCCACAAGGACTGGACTGATCAGAGCTCAGAGAGAGGACCATCTCTTTGCACATGGCGGACATGGTTTCTTCATCCCCACGCAACCACCTAACCCACGTGGCATTCCCATCTTTATATGCAATCTTCCTAATTAAAAAAAATTGAGCAAATGTGTGTAGCTGGACTTGAATCTACTCCAATAACCTTATCTTAATTTCTTCAACAACATCATGGTACAGAAAAAACGGTTGTCGTTACCAAACTATTGTTGCTGTGTCAGACAATAAAAGCATATAACAATTTTCCCATAACAGTGACAATTCACTGCGTGTAGCTTTTGTGTTGCTGTTCCGTTTCAAGCTCTACCATATATGCGACCATGCACGCCCGTGTCCTCTCCTCCACACACGCACGGTCTCGGCTTCTTGTTGGGGAACACAGCAACAATGGCTACACATTTTCAGAAAGTTTGTGAATGCGTATTTGCTTGCTGGCTACTCCATTTTTCGCAATGGCTAATTCGACCGTTACTGTAGTTATCTAAAAGAAGCAAAAAACCACGAGGTTTGCTTTGTAAAAGTTGTAGCTTGCTTGACCCATCATTGTCCTCACACAAAGCAAGCCATTGTTATTGGTGATGGTTTTGTATGTGACCAATTGTTTTGTGAATTCAGATAAGATTGGCCAACAGGGGCCGATTCCACCACCCAACCAAACCGATGGTGACCAAAAATGAATAAAAGAAGAGATTTTGACTCTTTTTGGCTTAAGAACCGAACAAAAATAGATTAAAATAAACAAGCTCTTAAAATTTTTAACAAAATTTTATAGAAGCACTATCAGACGACGCATTGTGATTCGCAGATCTTTAATATTCGTAAAAGAAAAAGGAAGCAATATGACAAATATTTATTCTCTTTGTAAGTATTTGACATGCAACAATTTAGCATATAATAAATGGGCAGATAATATCAATACGTTTACGAGTGCATGAATATGAGAAGCGGGTAGTAATGATAAAATCAACAAAAGAAAAGATTAATAAGACTAGATACGTGAAAAGTATAAATAATATTCATTTATTTATTTTTAAAGAGTATATGTTGTCTTTAAAGTAAATAAAGCTAATTACCAAAATTAGTAGTGACAAAACCATGGGAGTATTATTCTTAACTTTTGTTTGTGATGTTAATGTTTCGAGTTAAAAATCTTTGTTTATATCGCACTGTATCCGCCATCGATTTCGTCGCATTCGATGCTTGCTGCGAGCCCATAACCAAGTAACAGCGCGGTCACCAAAACCAACTGAACCCGGACACAACCATCTTCCACGTGGCAGTAATATCCTACCAACTGTCAAATATATCCATAAACTACACGTGGGAGGCCATGTGTTTTCTGTGTCATAAGCTGCCCAAACACCTCCTGTTACTCGAGCACTACCCGAATTTTAACCACGACACTGACTATTAGTAACATTAGCCTTTTTTTAACTGAACCATAGTTAATCTGGAATCCAACCACGGTTAAAACAAAGGGAAAAAATAACCTAAATGCCACTCCTCAGGCAGTTTATAAACCCACATACCGTGCCGGTGTTTTACTATACAAAATCTCCCATCAACTAGCCAAGCCACGTCAGCAATGATGATCGGTGAACCCCGCCGCCACAATCCAACGGTTCTGGTTCCTCCGTGGCACCACAGTGACGATCCGACGGCCGAGAGCTTTTCTCCCCACCCTCTCAGCGTCGTCTCCGCCTCGTCCCCCGACGGAAATGCTTACGGCGCCGGCGGCGAATACAGTCCGACGTACCTCCGGGAGGCTCTCTCGGCTCTGAAGCACTACCTGCCTTCCAACGACGCCGATTTCGAGTTCGAGACCGAGTCCGACCCGGACGCTCCGGTCGACGCCTACTCGTGCGACCATTTCCGGATGTTCGAGTTCAAGATACGTCGCTGCCCTCGCGGCCGGTCCCACGACTGGACGGAGTGTCCGTACGCCCACCCGGGGGAGAAGGCTCGCCGGCGGGACCCGCGCAAGTTCCACTACTCTGGCACGGCATGCGCCGAGTTCAGGAAGGGGAATTGCAAAAAAGGCGACGGCTGCGAGTTCGCGCACGGCGTGTTCGAGTGCTGGCTCCACCCGGCTCGGTACCGGACTCAGGCGTGCAAGGACGGGCTCAATTGCCGCCGGCGAGTCTGCTTCTTCGCCCACACGGCGGAGCAGCTCAGGGTTTTGCCGAGCCAGAGTCCCAGGAGCGTCAATTCTTGCGAATCGTACGGCGATTCGCCGATGAGGCAGGCTCTGGAGCTCGCGGACTCGCCGTCGGACTCTCCGCCGATGTCTCCGATGAACCAGCCGCTCAGTCGGTCTCTCGGATCCGGTTCGATCAACGAAATGGTGGCTTCGCTCCGGAACCTACAGATTGGTAAGGTCAAGTCTCTACCTTCTGCTTGGAATGTGCCGATCGGGTCTCCTGTATTCGGGTCCCCAAGAGGATCCATGCTCCGACCCGCTTTCTGCAGCCTGCCCAATACTCCGACCCAGACCTCGACCCGTCGTAGCGTCGGCCAGAAGGACTTCTGGGACACCGTTTGCGAGGAGGAGCCCGCCATGGAACGGGTGGAGTCGGGTAGGGACTTGCGGGTCAGAATGTTCGAGAAGCTGAGCAAGGAGAATCCACTGGAGCGGGTCGACCCGGAACAATCTGCTGGTGCCCCTGATTTGGATTGGGTTTCAGAGCTGGTGAAATGAGTTTATTGATGTTGAAATTTCCTCAAATCTGTGAATACTACCTGAAGAAGAAGATGAAGATGGTGGTTACCATTTTTTTTTGGAAGCAACAAAAAGTACTGAAGATTATGTAGATATTTTTAATTAAATTAGATGATGATGATGATGATCATGGTGATGGGTATGGTGTGGGTGAAGAGTAGCATCTCTCTATTTTGGGGAATTTTCTATGAGAATCTCAGAAGAAGACATTAGATTTGTTGGGAAGGTAAAGAAAAATGCCAAATCTTTAAAGTAATTTTGTATAGGATTAAGGTAGGAGACATTAGACAATGGTTATTGCCTTATCAATCCCTTGTTTGGATTTGTGTTTACTGTTATATTATATGTGTAATTAACTAAACAATTTCAGCTCTTGTTATGCATCATTATCAATGTAATGAATATTTTTATCAATTGATCTTGTGTAATTCCAATTTCCCCAATATTTACTATTGGTTGAGATTTGTTTATCTTTTTTGGGTTATATGGGTTGCATATATGTACATTGTTGGAGAGAGGTTGAGGATGGAAGTGAAACATCATATCAAAGACTAATGATATGAAATGATAGTGAGGAGTGAAGGAAAATGTGAGATGTTTGTATTAGGAGAGACAATAGGAGGATTGGGTTAAAGGAAGGAGTAAAGAATATGAATGTGAGGGCCCTATTGGGGTGTGACTTGTGAGTGATCTGTATCTGCAAGGGACAGTTGAAGCTTCTTTTTCTCATTCAGATTCTTAAAGCTTATGGGTTTCCTATGCTTTGTCTGTCCAAGTTGTGGAAGTTGTAGAGACGATTTTCATGTCTTCTTTGGAAATCTTGATTTTCCATTTTGGGGACACTTTTTATATGAAAAAGGGAAAGCAATGGCAATGCCTAAGAAGTAGGAGAGATGAATTGGTTTTTAGCAATTTTGTGTATATTTAGTTCTTAACTCTATCTAATTGCTTGTTGAAAGTTTTATCTTGTTTTGTACTAAAAAAATGTATCCTAACCACATTTTCATATGCTTCCACACAAAGTACTTGAGTCAAATAGCAATTTTGTGCATAATTGCTTATTAATTAACACAATTATTGGGCGAGTGAAGGTGCTTAGATTATTCCGAGATATCATATCCAAACTTCCCATTAGACGTTCGTATCGCCTATTAATATATTGTTTGTTGAAAGTTTATCTTCTTTTGTACCCAAAAGTTATATATCCTACCCACATTTTCATATGCTTCCATACCAAATTATGTAATAATCAACATTACAACTATTAAAAGATACTAAAGAGTTATTTTCTTAACGGAAAAAACATAAAACTATTCAACAATTGATATGATTCATATACGATTCGAAATCAATTCAGTCTATTTCGTTACAAAATATATAAGAGTTTAGTCTATTCAGTATGAACCCAAATTTCTACCTCTAGAATTCAATATTGTTCAAAATTTCTTACTAAATATCCTCAAATTGATATTTCTCACATGTGTTAAGGTGACAAACATTTAAAACTTACATATTTCAGTTAAGAATAACAGAATTATATGTAACACAATTCAAAATCAACGACTTCATGCATAGCACGTCAAAAAAAACATTGTTTAACTTCAAATCAACAACTTCTCATAATTATTTTTTTGATACATTATTCTTTGATTAAAAATGTTCTTAAAGGGCATTAATGGGATTTCAAAACCAAGCTATAAGCTGTGTATTATATTTTCCCAACTTGAGTTATTATTGCTCGTGTGTTTACCCTTTCCAATACGCAACAATACATCACGAGCTTCTCTCAAAGTCTAATTATCATTTCTTAATACACACCACATGCGCTTTGATTATCCAATAACATAGTACTTACTACATAGTACTACTATGATATGTTGCAGCAAATTAATTAAGGTACACTTAATTAATGATTTTAGAAGCCAAATTATTTAACGATGGATGTACGTTTAATTTGTTTATTAGCTGAGTGCGGTTAGTTGGCAGTCGTTTTTGAGAAGCGACAGTGACCTTCCAAATACGTCGATAGGTTTTGGTTGATTTTTTTTCGATCTTGATTGATCTTTTACTATTTTCATTTCATGCTTTGTCCACAAATTTGCCCACAAATCTTGTCAGTTTAGCATTATATATATCAGATGACATGATCCACCTCTTTACAATTGTTTGTTGTCAATTTTAAGTTCTTCTCATTTCCATATAGTAATGATACTACTCACAAGCAACATAATGTTACCACTGATTAAGCATGTTAATTTATCTTATCTGGTTTTTGTATGTCATTCAACTCGACACGATCAGCCGATCTTCTTGTTCACGTGCTAAAATAAATTGTGTTTGACGTCTGAGTATGGGTTCTATGATCTCTGATTTGGGTTTCGGGAGCAAGGTCTTGGCATGAGTTTCGATTCTTAGTCTCGTATCTTTAAGCCGGGTTCTAATTCTCAAACCATAACACGCCATAAGTGAAAAGATAGGGCGCGTGCTTGAGAATACACACCAAGTGTGAGAATGAGATATTTACCATGAGAATTTCAATAACCATTATCCACTTAAGAGATAATAAGATGAGAATGTAGAAGATGGATAACCCTCTTTTTTTTAGAAGAGATGATATTTATACTTACAAACTAAATAGTGTAACATGATGTTGTGTGTGTCAATAGAGATGTAAGACCTCTACTCATATCATGCCTCTTGGGCGTTCTTTTCCAAGGATTTTCAATCAAGTTTTGAGATCCACTTACCCACAATGCAAAGTGGATGTACTTGAACTTATATCTTACATAATATATTGATCGATGTGGATACGGCCCACCTTAGGAGACTTTGCTCTTAGGCGACTGCGTTCTCATATAATCTTGTTTTGAGGACAAGAGTTTGGAGAACGATCCTTTCTTTCCTAACATAATGGATCTTGGTGTTGCGACGCAAGGTAGGTCTAGCTTGACCAGCTTGAGGTTCTTTGGGCATGCCTCAGTGTTGTGGCACAGGGTGCCTCAGGTCCTTAAGACAGATCTAATTTGAACAAATTTGAATTAAACATTTATAAAATTTTACCCACATTTTATACTAAACACAAATAAAATGTTGAAAAGAATAGAATAAGGTAAATTACCAAACTATGTTAAGCCAAACACTTAGAGCGTTTTGTATTTTCTTTTGGGTCTCGTGTTCAACCTTAACATGTAAAATTTCCGGAAAAAAAAAATAGAAAATTTAACTAAAATCATGATTTGCTCAACCAAACCTTTATGAGTCAAAAGGCCATTGACATCCTTATCCCATAGAGTCCCATGAATTACTACATGCTTTTGACTTTAAAACATGTTTTTCTTTGGGCAAAGCAAAGTCAAATCACAAATGGTGAAAAAACTATCCACCAAAGCCTTTCAAAATAGTTAAAGACTTTATAATATGATTTCACTATATCTTTAGCAAGAAAATCATGCATAAAAAAATCTTGAAAGATATGGGTACTTTTTTATAAGCAAATTGTCAATGAAAATCAAAGAAAAGTGAGCAAGAAATGGGCATTCATGTCTTCAGATTTGCCAGCATCCTGAGGTTACTGTCAACCTAAGTAATTAATGAAAATGATTCATTTTGAATGATGCACCATCACCATCATCTCCCAATTATCTGACTTGAAATCAAGACTGGTAGGTCTTGAACATATGGTTTTTGACTTTTTTTAACATAACACATAGATTAAAATTGAGTCACAATCAATCCAAGAAATTTGACAATAGTAATTGAACAAGTCGATGATCACAATACATGTAATTAGTGATCATTACTATTATTATTATCTAGAGTTTGGTGAATGTGAATTACATGACACAATCGAAGCAAAATTACACTAAATTTCAAGTGGATTGACGAATAATTCTATGATAAATTAGATTCTTAAACATGGAGGATGGATAATTCTATGAATATTTCTATAATTCTATGAAATGATACTAAATTATACTAAATTTCATGTGGATTGATGAATTAGTTAATTTTCAGACTTTTTTGAGTAAATTGATTTTTAAGCCTCCAATTTCATTATCGATTAAAAAAAACATGGAAGGTGGAGCCTTAATTGCCACCTGGCAATGTGGGCTTTAAGTTCTGTTTTTGGTTTTCCATACAATAACGGGCTTGGTATGTAATATGGCCCAATGTTTTTTGTTGCTGGTTTGGGCCTAAGAGAATTCCGATTCTATGGGAATGGCTTTCGTTACATTCCAACCCATTTTTTTATTTCTTTTTTTTTAATCTATAAACATAATTGATTCAACATGAATTTCTTTAATAATCATTTTCCATTTAAACTAGCTAGATAGTTTTGAGACACCTGATTAAGTTGCTATAAATTCATTAATTACATATGATTAAATTTTACTCCTATGTACTTCAATCAATTTTTGGCGGCATACCGATCCACTATATTCAATTAGTATTTTATAACAAGGTGCCATGCACCGATGTCATTCGACCTTTATATTGTTTATTAAATTAAATAGTAGTACATTACATTCATTCCGTCCAGTTTCAAGTATGAATGAACGTTTAATTAGTGTAAACGGGCGTTCAATTCTCTAATTAGCATTTCCATCAATTTTTCAATTCGTTTCTAGTGGTCACCCCCTCTTATGATTATATGATGTCGTCATGGTGGGTCAAAGATTATGTATATCATCGAAATATATTATTAAAGTTCCTTACTATTAAACTATGGTGAGCAATGCAAATTCAAATCTAAAATTCAAACGAAGAACTAAATGAGGAATTACTTGCTTGTCAAGTTAAGGAAATGTGGTTCTTGTTTTCTAGTCTCAGTCTTTTATTGGTAATTTCAAGCATATACTAATTTGGAAGTGGGAATCTCTTCTGAAATTTATTTTGTGCATAAAAAAGATTCGAAACTAAAATATATTATTTAAACAATGGAGAAAAAAATCTCTTTGTGATGAAGGTGCAGTGAATGAGTTATGGAAAAGGAAGGTGATTCCAATTGTTGAAATTGTTGAGTATCAAAGATAATATGCATGATGTAAGCAGTCTCAGGTACATTGATAACGATAGTTAACCAAATTATATACTTCCTCCGTCCCAAAATGAGTGTTCTATTTGTCTAAATTTTTTGTCTCAAAATGAGTGCCCTGTTTCTATTTTTAGGTTATTATATTATTGTTTTTCCCATATTACCCTTATCACTT
>JAYMTF010003815.1:0-14387 GCA_036897485.1 Pelargonium nanum | reverse complement strand
GAACTTAGCAACAATTACTTGAGTTTGTTGCAACAAGCACACGTGAAGTTGCAATGAAATTTCTTTTTCAAATCTAACTAACTCAGTTTTAATATTAAAATAAAATATAAAATTACACAATTATTTTGCGATGAAAGTATTATTAGTATATTTTGCTTATTTCTTTACTTGGATCTTTAATATGTGATGCTCATTGTAACATGTTCTACATACACACACACATAATAGAGAGAGAAAAAAACTCAAGAATAGTTTCGTAGTTGGCTACATAGGTTGTGTAAGTCGAAAGAGCGTTTGCATTCGATCCACGCTCAATACAGCCCTGAAGAGAGGGATGAACTTTAATGGTGACTTACACTCAAATGAGAATTACTTGCGGATTCGCCCAAAAATCCCATGGTTTAGACAAAAAAAAACATAAAAAAAACAAGACACCCTCTAAAAACCAAAGAAAGTATAACACAAATCCAGGGAGGGAAAGGGTAGAAATACAGTTCTGTACTTCTGGGTAGATGGATGAACTTTAAATGCATCCACAATGGTTAACCTCTAAAAGGTTAATAAATGTGGACCCGCTATTGACACATCATTGTATTATAAAGATAAAATTATACTTTACAATGGTTCAACTTGTAAAAGGTTAATAACATTGCTCACTAAATATTTTTTATGTTAAAAAGTCTGCAGAAGACTATTTGTATTTGAATACAAGAATAATAAAAAACAAAAAAGAAATAGTTGAATTACAAAAGTGGAGCTTTGGCGACAAATGTCAAAAGTTGCAGTGATACTAAGGCTTTGATTGGGAACACTTCTACACCTGCATAAGTTGCTGCACACCCAATAATGTTGTGGCAAATCATAAAAAAAATTCAGTTTTTCTCTCTTTACTTTGCAATAACTGAGAAGAGAGAGAATATTTTTTCTCCACTAATTTGCAATTATGGCTTAATAAAATATTAATATAAATAATATAAAAGGGGTTGAAGATTCTAAGCCATCAATGAGGTGATGACACCTCATTAAAAATCTTGAATCCGGGCGGGTCGCTCTGCTCCCACCAATTCACTTGGGTGGGTATGGATGAAAATTAATGAGGTATGATCACCTTATTGGTTTGGCTTAGGCTAAGCCAAAATTTAGTTGGCTTAGATTCTTTATTCTCTAATATAAAATATATATTTTTTACCTTTTGTTACCAAACAATACATGCTTCTATAAGTGCTTACAAAAACATGTAGAAGTGTTCCCAAACAATCACTAAAGCTTAATGTTCATTGTGCGGTTGATATATATTAACCTTACACAATGAGTAAATGAGAGTTAATGCACAAATTTTGAAGCTATTAACCTTTCTATCTAACATTGTGGATGTCCTAACTGTATTTTACACTCGAACAAAAATTACTCGCGGATCCGCTCAAAAATCCCATGAATTTAACAAAAATAAACAGAGAAAAATAAGACACCCTCTAAAACCCAAAGAAAGTAGAGCACAAATCCAGAGAGGAAAAGGGCAGATGGTAGCATACTGTATATAAGTACAGTGAAATAGAATAGCAATAGCTATCCATAGAGAGTAGAGACCAAAAACAAACAAAGGTGACATTAATTTATCAAATCCCCTCCAAAGGTTCCTCCCATTTATTACAGCACACCATACCCCAATTCCAATATCTCAAGATCTGCTCAACTATTCAAACCCCCAATAGCTGAAGCACAAGCACAAACAGAGAGAAATTGATTGGAGCAAGAACATGGAGGTGGGTCAGATGCAGAGAAGATTACTAGACTACACAAAATCCCTCTTCTTGGAGGTACATATACAATTGCAATACTATTCAATCTGGATCTGTTTTCATTTCTAGCTCTCAATCCCATTTTTACACACTGATTTGTGTTTTGTTTGAAAACAACAAAAGGGTTTTTTGGATGGCCAGTTTCTGCAACTCCAGCAGTTGCAAGATGAGAGCAACCCAGATTTTGTGGTTGAAGTGGTGTCTCTTTTCTTTGAAGATTCTGAGAAGCTCCTCAATGATCTCACTACAGCTCTGTGAGCCCCCAATCTTTATATTCCGTTTTGTTGGGCTTTTGTTTTAATAAATCTGTAATTTGTGGAACTTGCTTTGCTTTGCTTTACAGAGATCAGCAGATGGTGGATTTCAAAAGGGTTGATGCTCATGTGCACCAGCTCAAGGGCAGTAGCTCTAGGTACACATCATTTCAGATCTATCTATCTTTTACCCATTTTTTATTGTTCATTTTTATGTCAATTCATTGATCCAAAATCGAAACAAATAGGATGTAATGAGAAGTTTGTTGTGTTTTTTGGGGCAAACTATGGTAACCTAACAGCATAGGTGCGCAACGAATCAAGAATTCATGCATTGCCTTCCGCAGCTTCTGCGAAGAACACAACACTGATGCGTGAGTCTTTATCTTTTAAGATAATGATCCAAAATAGTCTTGAACTATCCGTTTTGTTCCAAATCAGTCTCTCCATAGCAGTACCTTTATGTTTTTTGGAACAAAATAAAGTTCAGGTACTGCTCTGGAACAAAATAAAGTTCAATGACTGATTTGGAACAGAACTGATAGTTCAGGACCATTTTGGATATGTTTACAATGGTTTCTTGATCCCATTTACATGTGTTTGTAATCTATAACAATACTGTTGGTGCATATATTTAGGTGCCAGAAATGTCTGCAGCAAGTAAAACAAGAGTTCTATCTTGTGAAGAACAAGCTTGAAAATATGTTCAGGGTGAGATGTTTTGTTTTGATTAGAGCAACAAAGAAACAAAAGAAAACAAAACAAAAATGTTATGTGTTTTGACTGAAATGGTGGTTGTTTGTTTGTTTGATTGATTGTAGCTTGAGCAGCAAATTGTGGCAGCTGGTGGGACAATTCCAATGCTTGAAGGATTGAGTTTCTGAGGCTACAGTTACTCTTAATAATATGCTGCAGCTGCACCCACCAAGTAAATCTATTTGTTCTCTTGTAGAAAATACCAAAAACCTTTTGTTGTGTTCCTTTTACTAATACACTTTCTTGTATGTATTCTATTTTATGATAAAGTTTCAAGTATTCTCATTCATATTTTTTAGCTCTTCAAATATTACTCCATTCTTTTTCATAAAGACTGTCCCTTTTTTTTTTTTCATTTTACTGTTAACAATATGCAATGACTTTTTTTTCAATTTTGAAAGTTTGTTGGTTTGATTTTGTGCCATATCACTGTTTTACTTTTATGTTTACCTTTCTATTGCAACTGAAAATTTGTGATTTCTCTGCCAAAACATTTGATTTCCATGTACAGTTCAGGACATTGCTCTTGTAAGAAGCATGACAATTGAACATATAATTTTCTGATGTTAACCTCTTGCAAATTTATTGCTGCGTTGAGATTAAAATGAGTTTTTGATAAACATAGGAATCTTTGACGTAAAGAAAATTCTAAGAGGTATGAGCCCTTAGAAGAGCTTTTTGTTTTTTAAATAGTACACTTAAACCGTTTTTGTCTAACCTGTCTTTGGTATTAGAAGAGCTATCTTATTAATTGCTTTTATTTTTTATTTATTAACCAATAATACGGTAGCATGTAACAAATAAAGACAGTTTGTCATCAATATAATAAATGATGATATGATAATTTGTGATAGTTTTGATGTGACAAATAAAAAAAGAAATATAACACATAGGAACTAAATTTACGTCCTTATGATGTTGATGCTCTAAGTCAGAAGGTATTTATTTTATGTTAAGTCACTAATGAGGTTGTGACTACTCATTAAAATTATGAATCTAACTGGTCACTCAACTCCCACAAATTCATTCAGAAGTCTAATGTGATTAAAAAGCTTTCTAATACGTCAAATTTGAATGTGGGTGATCCAAATGAGGCGTTGTGTTGAATTGTGTGTTGTGGGTCAAATTTTTTGTTGTATTGATTTAGACTGAATCAGAGCCGAAATGGACGAAATTGGGCTGCACACGATCATGAGGCCCTCGCACATATTAGTGTAATACAATTTTGATTTTTCAGCTCATTTTGCGTGATTTTTTTTTTGTTCTCGCTCTTAGTGATGATGTCATGAAGATTTTTGGGTTTAATAATTCATATTCCTCCAATAATAATAAATGGTAAAAAGTATCCAAGAGTAGTGACACAGTTCCAACACTGGCTGCGTGAGTGGAAAGAGCGCTTGCGTTCGATCCCCGCTCAACATACCCATGGGGAGAGGTGAAGGCTTTAACTGTGAATAAACTTCGAATGAAGATTAGTCTGTGTGTTAAAACGGCTTAAAGGTGTCAACTGCGAATGTGCGGGCCCGCTCAGAAACCTATGGTATAAACCGAAAAAAATAAATGGTAAAAAGTAGCGTGCAATAATGTGCTTAAAGTCAAACCATAAAAAAGAGGAATCTCATTCAAAGAAACACATTACGTAATTGAGGCTATGGGTGTGGGGGACCATTACTTGGCAGCAAAGCTTATCAAGATGAAGCAAGAATATAGGTCATTGCATCACTCAAGTAATTTAAGAATTAATAATAATAACAATAAGGGGACACGTTCATATTTTATAGTATTGTTAAATAAAAATGGGTTGGGAGAAGATATGATTCATGAAGGTCAATCATCATCTTTTGTGGCTGTGGCTGTCTCTGTCTCTATCTTGTCTTGTTTTTAAATATAAGTGATAGAATTAGATGCCCACCATTGGCATCAAAACATTTTGCACAAATAAATAGTACTACTTTGTATAGATCTTGTATTTATTATTCTTATATGCCATTTATTTTTGAAACAACTAGTACTAGACATGTCATGCTATTGAGAGGCATAACAAAGCAATGAGACAAGGAAAAAACTAATACAGAGAAACAATAGTCCTGAAATAAGCTAATCAAATTGAAGTAACTATGACTTATTGTTCACTAATAATATTTCAAAAATAATGAATTTAGCTTATTTTATCTGTAATTGGATCTCTGATAGTTCAATGTATGACTCTTGCGAGAAAGAACACACCGTTAAGGATGTTTAGGGGACTGTCCCAGACATGAGAATTAGAGTCTCAACACAAATTTAATAAATGAATGAATATTCAAAAAAATTTGAGTGTGTATTAAGATCCCAATAAATAGTCGAAGAAGATGAAAAACGTTCGAGACGATTGACCTTTCTGGTACCCAGACCTCCCTCATGTTGGGGAGTCGAAACAACATCCCACGAGTGCCACAAAAAGTCCTCACGATACGATGTAAAGATGAAATGATCTCATACAACACACTCTGAAGCATCGCCAACTTACCACTCACGTAAAGAAGATTGACCCTCCAACCAGCTGATCCATCTCGATCGAAGGCTGAAACCAAGAAATCCAAACGCAACCCCGTCTAATGGGAACACCTAAATGAGCCCAAAGGAAAGAAGAAAACGGGATATCAGTGTATGAGTGAAGAAGGCTACGACGAGCAGGAGAAACTCAACCACCAACCAACATGCAACTCTTACGCAGATTCAACAACTAACTCGAAGAAGACTCATACAACCTAAGAAGATGCATAAAACATGAACTGAAACATGATGCCCATTAAAAAAAATAATGGTATCATCCGCAGATATCATATGAGAATGACCTAACGCATGCCCCTTGTAATGGAATGGCCGAATCCCACCCGACGCAACCAACCTAGACAAGGTCCAGCTCAGAATATTCTGAGCCAGAATAAAGGGAGCAGGGGAAAGAGGATATCCTTAACAAACACCCTTCAAAGCGTGAAAGAAACCCCAGACTCTCCATAAATGCAGATTACCAACAGTTTCGAAAAAAAAAGCCTCAATCAGGAAAATCAAGCTCTCCAAAAAAATAAAAGGCACAGTGTCTGAAAGAGAAAATCCTACTACAACTGATCATAAGCCTTGTCAATATTAAACTTGACACCACATTGCCTCTCCAAACAAACAAATCAACATACAAAGATGAGCTCAGTGGCCAAAGCCACACTCTCATAAATATTACGGTCCCCAAATTAACAAATTGCTCTTGAGAAATCAAACCCAAAAGTATTTTAGCTAAGCGATCATGGTGAACTCTAGCAATAATCTTAAAGAAATCACACAAACTGATATGCCTAAAATCACAGAAGGACCTCAGCGATGGAGATTTCAGAGTCAAAGTAAAGTAGTTGTAAAATCCCTGGGAAGGTAACCAGTAAGAGGTGTTTGATACGTACAGTTATCAATAGGCAAGAAGTATAAGAATGAGGTTTGGTGTGGTGTCATCCCCGTGGACGCCTTCCATATCTTATTGGGCATACCATAGCAGTGTGATCGAAGAACCAAACAGATTCAAGAACACCTATACCCTTACTAAGGATGGGATGACACCACACCTAATTTTCTACCTATGAGGAATATCCTAACAGTGCATTGGCCTTATTGTAGGGTCAAAATTTTCCAATAGACTGACCTATATCATTAGTCCAGCAGACATGTCCTAGAGCTGCTAGAGTTACTAGTTTTGGCTTCTATGTTTTACTTTGGTAGCAATTATGACTCAAGTCATAAACAATTCAACTATTAGACCCTCGAAAGAAATTTTTTGTGGTTGATGGTACATGGAAGGTTTGCAAGTCACAAATTGTACCTAATAAGAACAATTACATTTTCCCTCCATCGTTCATATTTAAACACTTTTTATTCTGTCTAATATAGTTATGTTATGCATGTCTCGGATACTAAATCTCATCTCCCCGACTTTTGTGACATAGACACTTCGGATGTTGCATGGCTTCAATCAATTAACTCAAATAATATTAATCTTCCATTCCACATCAACTCCTAATTCACTTACACTTACATGTAACCTCACAGTACAAACTTCAGTATCATGATTGCGTCTTAACTCAACTTGTGTTACTTTATACCATTTGTTTTTTCTACAGTAACTACTTTTCCTCCCTGTCAAACACCAATTTATTCTCTGAAGGTCTTGTAAAACTCACATTTGCTCTCAACCTCGGCTCACCAGCAGCATCACATGCTAAAAGAATTTCCTTCTTCAACCCAATATCATTTTCAGTTCCATACTGTAGTAATTATGTGACAAAACTATTGTCACACCAAATTCTAATTGAATCGAATATTTGTGTCCTTAAATAATTCCAATTCTGTCTAAAATTGTTCAAAATTACATAATTATAACACAAGTTTGTAGTTTCACTTTCACAATCTAATTTTACACGAACTTTCACAAACACTTGAAAATTCAGAAAAAACTACAAATATGGTTTTCTATTTCTTTGGCTGCCCTAACTATCATCCACAAAATATCTTTCATATTTCTTATCCCAGAACATAGGCATTTAATTTTAAGGATAAAAACAATACATACCTTCTATATCTTCCAAATTTACTGAGCCATACTTGTCCATAGCCACAAAATATTTGCAACCATCCTACACATTTATACAAATAACTATGCCAAATAAAATTCAACAACTCAATACCAAAAACATTATAAACTATGAAATCATTACCCAAATAAAATTACCTCATTAACGCAGCAAAACAATCTCCGCCCAGGATTCTCGGTTGTCCAAGATGTAATTCTTGGAGCTCTTAATCCATTCCACACCAATAGAGGAATTCGTCTCCTTCGTGACCTAAATAGTGCTCTCTTTTAAATCGTCCCTTCAAAAAGTTTGTACCAACGACCTGACATCCAATGTTATACGCAATGTTAAGTCCTCATAACAAATGCGGTAATGAATGAGGACATACAAGTAAAACTTTTCCATTTCCATTCATTTCCTTTTACACTTACCTTGCACAGTCTCTTCTCTATATTCACGTACCGACATACATCTTACATTCAACCATCACTTAATCTTTATATGCTACAGACATTGACTACCTCTGAGTAACCTTTGAATTTTTTTTTATTCACAAACCAATAGACATTTACCACCAACCCTTTCCCTCATCAGGTTATGTTATTCAGTGTTGTGCTTTAAATTCTAAAACAGTGTACTTTACATTACAAAGTGCACAACAATGTACTATACTACAATATACTTGCAGAAAATTTAGGTGCCATACTCCATATTGCTCTCTGCTCATCAAAACTTCCAATGACAGCAGACTGTTCCTCATCCATTATCCGTTCTGCCAACAGTTGATAATATGCTGTAACATCCACATTCTCCAATATTTTGACTAATTTTCCTTGTTTATCAATCACAGTTTGTCCATCTCTGGATTCCACACCTTCAGCAATCACTCTCACTGGCTTGATTTCAAACACTGGATGCAGGCGGTCATCGCCAGCCAACACTACGGCACCAAGAATCTCCCCCAAGAATGTATCCTACAAAAGATAACTTATATTGAGCACAAGCAACCAAATCCATCAACAGAAAAGGAAAGGGGGGAGCGCTTTACCATATGTTGATATCTAAAATGCTTCTTCTGCAGACGATACAGCCTGGAAAGTAAATGTTGAAAAAACACAGCTTCAGGGGTCTCGGCACTCTGCATGCGTGCTAGGATCTTTAGAAATGAACTGACTCTACGCTGGACGCCGATTGGAATGAGCGTGACGTTGAGTGTTGAGTCGAAGACTGTCTTTGCAGCCAAAGGGTCTAGAAACATATTAAATTCTGCATAATCATTTGAAGCAACAGTGAAGACATTTCCTTTGTCTTTATCGCAATGGCTGACGTGCCCTCCAACAATGAACACCTCCTGCAATGAGATAACTATTCATTTTTTTATGATGTTAAAACGGAAATGATTATCCAGTACAATGCATTGTCAAGGCATGGGAAAATTATTCAGCAAAATTGTTCAAAATAAGCATTAGTACTAGTGCTTTCGTAAAACCTTCCCTCAAATATATGAAGATCAATGTATCTTAATTTCTACTACACTACCCTTTGTCACCTTGCAAAATACATACTAGCTCTTAAGTAGAGTGTGACTTGATTTCTCTGACCTGAATAAGAGAGAGAGCATTTTCAGCAGACAAAATAATCTTTGCCAAATTAGTCAATGGTCCATTGGTCAATATGGTGATCTTGTATCCTGGATCCAGTGTTTCCAAAACAGAATCCCAAACTTCTTGCGCCAGTGGTTGCCTTAGCTCAGGGTGATCAGTATCTCTAGGAGCTCCATGCTTCACAGAATTTTCCGCTGTATACCTGGAAAAACTTTAGATTTTAGTCTAAAATTTATTCAACATCCACAGTATGCAAATGAAACTACTGGCGCCAAACATTACAATGACCAATTAAATTAGAGGAGTGTTAATGATGCTACAATCTATCAATTTTTCAGTGGAACTGGAATCTAGTCCGCTGAGTAGGGTAAGTAATACATTTGTGCGATGATATATAACCTCTAAATGCTCGTCTGATAGTAATTCACCTTCTAGGGCTTCGTGGCATATCACGTGCAAGTCCATAGAGAGTATCAGAATCCAAAAATCCACCACTACCTTGTGGGATGGCCTTGGCATAGTTGCAGTCTCCAACAGCAGAGGAAGATGGATTGGACTGATTCATTCCATATACATCTCCTAGACCTACTGGAATGTCATCACGGCCCATCATATGTAGTAAGTCGTAGATTACATCTATCGTTGCAGCATTCGCCCAGCCAGTTGGACTTACTATTATTGCCTGAATGGAAGAAAATAACAATGCACATTGAATAACCTTCTTTGTTGATTTCATGAGAAACAGATTTGAGTCAATTTTCATCTATAAACGGTACTCCCTCTGTTCCAAAATGAGTTTCTTCTTCCCTTTTTAGAAGTTAGTTATACATGAATTACTAATAATATACTTATAAATTCACATGGAAGTACATGGAGAAATGGCCACACTAACTTTTTCTTCATTTTTTTCAATAAAGAAATACAAGACACTCATTTTGGGACAGAGGACGGAGGGAGTAATATTATTCAGAAACCCTCACAAACTAAAAAGACTGGCTACTGCTAAAGAACCTGCTGGCTACAACATGTCTGGAGGGAGTCAGAACTAAATGCAGCACATCAGTATGACAGAACCAAAATCTTTAGGATTTTAATTATTAACAGGCATATTTACCAATAACCTTGAGCAGCCTTCTGATGGAAATAATAAGGGGAAATGTCATAGCATGTTAACAACATTAGTAAAGTGTTGTGATTTATAGAAACCACCTTACCTTGAGGTTGATCACTTCCACAGGCACTTTTAGTAGATAGAATAAGGCTAGAAAATCTCCAGCACTCATATCCATGTCAAAGATGATAGGTTTCCCCAAATTTTTGCATCCAAAATCTGGTTTGTAAGCAACTTCTCTGTAATAAGGAAACTGTGTTGTAAAATTGAACTTCCCACTGTTTTCAGGGCGAGTAAGAACCTGTATCACACACAAAGAATGTCACTTACTATTTTATTTGTGTATTCATCATTTTAATACACTGGAACTCAAGAACTTATAAGAAGAATACATTGAATAAACTTACATCCAAGAAACTTTTGAAGAATTCTCTGTTAAGTGGACTGTGAATGTCCTGATTAGGTTTGGACTTTGTAGCAACAAGAACACGTACAGATTCTTGGCCAGTTACCTCAGCCGTATAACCATCCTATTCAATTGTGTTGTAATGTTACTTCCATGAACACATTAACAACAGAAAAGAAAAGCAAATAACAAGGTACCACAAAATTGTTAAAACAACCAACATGAGATGTCTACTTAATACATATAATAAACTAAATTATGTCTCAGCATATGAGTACTACGCATATAGAAGAAAGAGGGAATTGTTTGGTGCTTTATTTAAGAATGTAAGAGCGACATGGTACCAGAGTGTAAGAGCATCTACCTTGCATCTCCCTTTTCCATTCTCCATTATGCAAAATGGATCTCGAGTTCTCCTCTGAACATGACCACTGTGCACTCCACCTTTCTTTAAATTGAACTTCGGAACATCACGGCCATCAAAGAATGGATTTGAGCCATCATATGCCCCATAAGGCTCATTTGAAGTAACTACAGTAATATTCATGTACTCCATGTCGGCAAATTCATTTTCTCCATCATTATTGAGGGAATTACTCATTATTGAGACAGCTACACCAGATGTAAAGGAATCCCACATGAAATAGCTCTGCAAAATGGCAAATTCATTTTCTCCATCACTCTTTTCTTTCCTACCCGAGAAATCGATAAGTTTTATTCATGGTAGAGGCTTGAAATGTGTAACGTTTTGACAGCATGAATAAATAGACCTTGACACAAGCAATTTAAAGAAACTACCGTGTAGAATTGGTTGTCAAACCATGTATCATGGGCCATTTTCAATGACTGGAAGCAGTATTGTGCCTCCAATGTATCCTGGCTATTTTGAAAAGCTTTAAAGAAGTTCTCACTTATGGGGATGGTATTTGTTGCATCCAGGGGAACAAGTGTGATGGGTATACCCGAATGAATTACCTGAAGAATAAATGATGAAGGCCAGTGTCAAAATTTAAGCAGCCACTTTTAGCCTCAAAAGAAATACTCAGTTAAAAAACATGCATATAGTAGAGCGAGTTATGACCTGGTATGCAGCAAAGGGATCTCCAAAGATATTGAACTCTGCATAGGGATTACTTGTGTAGTCTGTGAATAAATTACCAGGGTCACCACACTCCATGGGTGTGCAAGACGAGTTAGCATTTGGGGGGCAACAACCTGTCGGATTCTTTGACCTCACACCACCACCCATAACATAGATGTGCTCGATGTTTTTCTTCAGATGTGGATTGGACATAAGGAAAATAGCCAGATTTGTATGAGCACCTATTAAGAACACGGTTATAGGACCTTCAGATATTTTCTCAATCAACACTTGCTGAGCAGTAGGTTGCCGAAGAGGAGAGTATCTCCTGAAGCCCTGAATTCATGATAAAACTTAAGATCTAAATATATATAAGAATCAGATCTCAAAAAAGAATTTGAAAGAAAAAAAGAAATAAAATAGAAGGAAGAACTAAAAGCTCTATAATTTGCTTCCTGGACAACTAAGGACTTCATTCAGAATCAAGAAAAAACAGTCAATTGAAATTTGTCTATACAAAGACACTAAAATACACAAAAGATTGCTCTTACTTCATGTCTTTATGTATAAAATCCATTTTTGAACTTAAAACGGGGTAACAATAATATAACATTCGTACTGTCCAATATATTGAGATTACTACTACTATAATCTATAGGGAGAACAGTTCACAAAACAAGTCTAAAACCAGTTGTAGAATTTACTTCCTCAGTTTTAACGAGGAGAAGTTAGAAATATACTAGAAATATACAGTTGATAGAAAATGACAAGCTACTCAGATTTAAAACATTGTTAGGCATTCTAGCGACTGGATGCCAACTTTCCAGACAAATGCTTCTCAATTTAGATAAAATAATTAGCGAGTTGATGCTTCCTTTTGAAATGACCATCTTTACCCACCATAAGACTGATTGGCACTGTGCTCAGTCCCTCAAATGATAAATCATGCAACTAAGATATTAAGTTTAGTTCATCAATAGTCTGTGAGTCAGTTTTGCAAGATTTTCTTTTCCTAGATACACTTCAATACCTTGTATAAAATTAGAATATCCGAACATGAAATAGAAAGAAGACACATTGAGAAGTTTGTTATCTCCCGGATAGGCATAAATATAAAAACAAAATCTTCAAAGCCGACATATTATATCATATATAACCGTTTATATCAATCTACATAAAACTAAATCAGGATAAAAGAAACTTATCTGGAAGAAGCAAGAAACAGATAACATGGCATTGCAAGTCAAATAATTTGGAGAAGTAACAGGTTTTTTATAAAATAAAAACCACAAAACTGAGTAAAATATTAATGTTCAAGTAGTCTGCCAAATATCACTGAATCAGTTATAAAATACCAAAATCTATGCATGACACAATATGCAATAATATAGTAAAGTAGGATAATCAAAATTGTGCCTACTCATGACATAGTTATTAAGTTACTGATGAGTAACAAAATGATAGTGTTACGAAGGTGATGATACCTGTGGGAGGAAAGCTTTTCTGATGCCAAAGTTAGTATCACTATCTAACCGTCCTCCGGCACCTTTAGGAATAGCTTGTCTATATCTACATCCTCCAACTGTTGTAGTCCCCTGATAGCACAATCTTATAGATGTCATTCTTGTAACACAACAAATGCAACAACTATTGGTAAACAAATTTAGGATAAATGATGATATGAACCTGCTCAATAATTGGAAGAAATCCTCCGACGTTAGGGAGTATAGTACCATCGTCAAGTATCCCGCCTTCACCGCCAACTCCAACAGCAATATCATCACGATCCATCATGTGAAGAAGGTCATATATATGATTCACAGAATGGCCACCATTGGCCCAGGTGTTAGGGTTGATTGTAACTCCCTGCACCAACAACAAACAACAAAATTGAAAATTCAAGTCAAACAAATGAAATTGTGCAAAGTAGAGACTAGAGAGAGTGTTGAGTTGACCTCCAACTGAAATTGTGATCGGTTGAGCTTCAAGAGGTACAAGAGAGCGAAGAAATCGTCGGTGTTCACGTCGGTGTCCAAAAGAATCCGGCGGGGACTTCCATCGGAAGCAGCAGCAGCTTCGGCTCCGATTGATACCAAAATGGCTATCAACAAAAGATTCATCACCATCAAGAAAAGATTCACTTGACCAAATGATTGGAATTGGAATTGGAATTGGATTTGGAATTGGAATTGGAATAAGCAAAACATAAATTGTCGTCACTCACTGTGCCTCCATTACAGGTGATGATTTCAACTAGGGTTGTTAAATCAAATATTTATATAGCATCCATTTTTATGCAAGCTTAATAGCTCAGAGGTCAAATTATTTGTTTTTCCATAATTAAGTTGCTATTGTCATTTCAGGCTCCCATACAGTGTTTTGTATTTAACTCTTACATACCACATAAAAATTGCTCCAAACTCAACCCAATCATTTTTATTTTTATTTTTTAAAAAAAATTGGTCGATATGATTTCTAATTTATTTATTTTTGAATTATACTAAAAGGGTTTTACGGTTATTATTATTTATTTTTAAAATTTACTTTGCATAAATTAAATTTTGTTGTTTCTTCGTAAAAAATAAATTTGTTGTTTCAATTTTCACTTTAAAAAAATGATTTACATATCTTTCTTTTAATAATGGTGCTCTTGGTTTCAAAAAATAAAATAATAATAATGGAGCTCTTTTTAATATTAAGTTATGATATGGTAGATTTGAGTATTACATAAAATGACACTTGTTTTTTTTTTAAGGGATATGTGTACTTCTCATTAATAAC
>JAYMTF010003814.1:0-14392 GCA_036897485.1 Pelargonium nanum | reverse complement strand
ATACATATATTTATGCATGAAATTGAAAAATGAAAACAGAAAACAGAAAACTGGAAAATTTTAAAAACTGTCCAACTAAACAGGTTTCCTAGTTTTCCATAGAGAACAGAAAACATAAAACAGAAAACATAAAATGAAACAGTTTCCCATAACTAAACGGGCCCTTAAGCTCTCTACTAATACGAATACAATCATTGATTACAAGACAATACTCAATACGTACACCAGATCCTAACACGAGATCCAACCTAACATGCTCTTTATCACCTTTTTCCAGCCCGTCCCCACTATCCAAACTAAGGCTTCCCTTGGAGTCACCGCCTCGAATTAACACTTCTAATATAATTAGCATTAAAGGTAAATTTGGTACTGAATGATGTTCACGTGTAACGACGATTGCTTGAGGCGACAAAAATTGTGCTGACGTGGAAATTAATTATTTTTTAATTAAATAATAAAAATTTAAAATTAAAACTTTCTTTCCAAGTTCATTCATTTTTAATGAAATGTTGACTACATTGAAATGTTGACATATCTCCTTCATTAGCCCTAAAACATTTAATACATGTGTCTAATGGCGGAGCCAACGATAGAAATTGGAGAGGACACATTTCCTTTTAGTTGTCATTCTTTCGATTCTAATTTAAAAGTCTTTTGAACTCAGACATGAAATGTGTGAGAAAGATACTGAACCTCAATTGTTCATTTTATTCTATATATTAAAATAAAGTGAGCTCTTGCCTACTACTACACCATTAGCTCCGCCGTTGAATTTGTCAATCCTCCTTATTTATATATCTCTGATGAAAATTAGAATAGTGCCACCCTATTTGTAGATTGTTATATCAAATTATACTAGCGGAATTAAGGAATATTGTGAGGAAAAATTTAGTTAAATTTTCATTCACACCTTTTATTTTAAAGGAAGATTTTCATTCACACTTAAATATATACATGTAATTGAGTTGATGGTAAAGTTCACCCAATTCATTTTCAAAAGTTTATCACACAAAAGTACATGTAAATTGCTTCACATAAAAATGTTTGTGCTCATAAACCAAACCAAATCCATGTAACTAGATTAACATTAAACCAAAAAAAAAAAACTATGCGATTGTTATTTATACAAAATGTCATACCTAAACAAACAAAAGTATCATAATATATCACAACGTGAGCTCAAAGTCGCGACGCCAATCGGCATGCATGTTGAAGCCACCACCAAATTTAGCAGAATCGGCCTCGTTACCGGCAACCACCTTCTTTTCTTGCTCCTCCGACGAATAGGAAACATCCGATGATCCGTGCTCTTTTCCGGTGAGCCGCTGCACCAGAGCCATGAACTCCTCCGGTCGGGTCTTTATCACCTCCGGCGACTTCACGTACACTATCACCGGCGACCGGGTTTGGCTCGGAGTCACCTTCTTTGCTATCTTGGACGAGTTCTTGCTCACCGTTAAGCCGGAAGGTGTCGTTCTTGTCGTTGAAAACTCCATGAGTTAAAATTTCCGGCGAAAAGTGAATCGAACTCAGGTTTGAATCTCGATTGTTATGTATGCTCGTAAAGAAAGTGGATCGGAAAATCAAAAAATGAGAATTGGGATCTAATGTGATTGACTAGACAAATGTGGTGTATTTATATTGGTGGGTTTTTGGTTTGAACGGGTCGTTTTGGGATTGAAAAATAGGGTGGTTAAGTAGAATCTGCCGGCTGTGCTTTAATTTTTCAAAATTAAATTAATTATTACTTTATCCTCTCAACAGAACAATAATCAAACCTATGTGACAAAGTCAATCAGTCAACGGTCTCGTGGAAAGTCAAAAGTGGGTTCGGGTGTTTTTAAATGTGTTTGTGTGTCAAATTTGGGGGATTAAAGAAATGTACAAAACAAAAAGTCCAAGGACACCACGCCAAACAACAAGTCATTTTTAGTTAACAACAGCTCTTGTAGTTTTTTATTGGAAGTAAATGTCACAAGTTTTGTATAGAATATGTTAAGTCCAATAATATAACATGCTAGACGTATATTTTATACTTTTAGTTTTGTAATTGAGTTTCAACTAGAAACAATTCGACATATATGATATTATGTACAACTCTTTTAAAGTCAATTTAGTGCTGCCCGAATAGCTAGTGCCTCCGCCTTCGAAGGCTGTCGAGTTCCACACAAACCCATTAACGCCACAAATCTTATAGTTATTTAAACAAAAAATAAATTACTTGAATTATAAACTATATGGTATCCTTATGAACTCTTCTATTATAGAATACTAACAACAACAAAAGTAGAATAAACTTACGTATGATTCACATACTCATTGGTAAATTAATTAAAAATAAAAGGACTAGTTTTCTCATTAACTTGGTATGACTTGGGTTATCAAATTCAAATTCCTAGCAAGAATTTATTTACTTATCAAGTATATTAGTTTGACCGGTGTTAATATACTGCATTAGAGTAAATTTATTGATTCGAGAATATGAGTTGTGTATTTTTTTTCATGTTTGAAGAATAAAAATCGAAGTGAGTCATGTTCATTTGGTTGAAATTATAGGATTGATTTGAATGTTATGAGAACTGAATTGAATTATTAGGGTCAACAAAATCTAGTGCCTTTCTCAATTTGATTCTCTACTAATTTACCAGATCTGTGTCAAACTCGATATTTGATAACATATTTGATCAAATTTTAAAACAAAATATATTCAAGATATGAATTTGGCCTATTTTTTTTAAATATATTTTGTAACAGAAAACAAGCTCAACAGTACTTTAATTTGTATTCTTTGATTCAATGCTAATGTATGAGATTAAGCTAGGTCCAAGTTTATCAACACAGAGCTTTCGTTCTTTTGCGAGATGGGTTTGCAAGTAGAGAAAAAAACTAGCTAAGTGATAAGGTACTTATATAGTGATATTGATAAAATGATTACGAGACAACATGTGATTGGTTGTTGTTGATGTCGCGGTGAGATCATGGCTATCTCGTATATTTTTGTAGTTCAAACAACTTATAAGGTGTATCTTATCTCACAAGTGTTTGTACACCGAGAAAGATCTTCCAATCGAGAGTGACCTCCTCTATTCGTATCTTGATCTTATTCATATGGTAGTGCCCCAACTAAGTTGGTTGGTGGTTGAACACTTGTTTTGACTTTTGACCCATTCGATATAAACACACTAAATTTTTGTTGTGTCAAGGTATTTTTATAAGTTTAAAGTCTTAGTCTCTAATTCTAATGTCCGTTGTCGAATATATCCAATGTCAAAGGGCTATGGCCTTAGGAATGGAGACACAAATGTGGTTTCTGGACACCTGAGAGTTATATTTCAACTAAATCATAAATGCTTTAGAGAGTGTTTATGGAAAGATTAACCGAATTGATAATTGAGAGAATGAAGATTCCTTTAAAAATCTCCACCGCTCGAGCTAGAGTCATAGGACTTCAAGATTGGTGGATTATCGTTATGTCTGGTGATGACTTGAGGAGGTATCAACAGCCTTCACAAGAAGTCATAATCTTTGAATATTCACGTATCTCTTAACATGAATAAATTGGACCGTTGGATTAATGCAGTTTGAAAGTGGGCTGATCATGAGACATATGTTTTATAAAATTATTGTAGAAGAAGAGCTCATGATATAATGAGGCGGTTTGCACGAGGATGTATACGGTACAGACTGGGCGAGTCACATTTTTTATTCTTTACATTTACTCATTGTTCCTTATGAACACGTGTTCTAACATAGTATACAAACTAACTTATTATATTGATATCATATACATAACTAACTATCTAACTTATTTTAGGGTAAAAATATAGATGAAATAATACATTTATTTTTCATTGGTCTCGGGTACTAGTTGACGATCCATAAAGGTCAATATGGGAACAAATATGGAAAGGTGACGATCCAAATTAGTCCCATGCATGCATGTAAAGTGTAGTACTTAATCAACCATCTTGATCACGTCACGTGGTTCAATCGAAACAACAATGGTGGAATTTATCAAGAAAAACGTCTCCATGGGATCGATGGAGTCTCCTGAACATGCAACGACAAGATTTTGATTTTCTCAGCTTTTGATGCGTTTATCGATTTTACTCTTTCGGTCCATTTCCTGACTCATCCCCGAATTTCCATTCAAAATTTGAATCATTTTCCTTCAATATCACACAAAATTCCGTTCGCTTTCGCTGGAGCAATTTTGGGGATTTTCGAGATATTCGTGTTCGATAGCTTTGGGGCTTACCAATTAGGGTTTGATTCAGCGAAAATCCAATCCGTGTAGTCTCCGAGGTCTGGAATTTGGTTGATTTTTGCTGGTAATGGTAACAAATCTAAATGTTAGGGTTCGGAGCCGATGAGTTGATGTTTGGGATTTTTTGAATTTCTGGTTTTTTATGGGAAACATATGTGTAGGGCCATCAAATGTTAATCGTAATGGATTTTTGCAATCCGTTACCGCCGCCGTGTGGAGAACCCGGCCGCCGGAGGACCGGCTTCCGGCGCCCAACCAGGAAAACAGCTCCGGCAAGAATTCAGCTAAACCTCCTAATAATGGCACTGCCAAGACTGGTGGTACTCAAGTTCATGATGTCAAGGTCCAAAACACCCCTCCCCAGCCGGTGCAAATGTCGCCGGCGGCGGCGGCGGCGAAGGGAGAGAGTGCTGAACAGAAGAAACCTTCTCATATGAAGAGATTGCCCAGTGCAGGTCTTCAGGTTGGTTCAGTGTTGGGGAGGAAGACAGGGAATTTGAAGGAGCTTTACAGTTTGGGGAGGAAGCTAGGTCAAGGGCAATTTGGGACTACTTTTTTTTGCCTGGACAAAGAGTCTGGCAAGGAATTTGCTTGCAAAACCATCTCCAAGAGGAAATTGACGACGAAGGAGGATGTGGAAGATGTGAGGAGGGAGATTCATATAATGCACCACTTAGAGGGACACCCGAATGTGATTCAAATTGTGGATGCTTACGAGGATGCTGTTGCAGTACATCTTATAATGGAGCTTTGTGGAGGTGGAGAGCTTTTCGATAGGATTATCCAGAGGGGGCATTACACTGAGAGGAAGGCGGCTGAGCTCGCAAGGACTATAGTCGGTGTGGTGGAAGCGTGCCATTCTTTGGGTGTTATGCACCGGGACTTGAAGCCGGAGAATTTTCTCTTTGTCAGTACTGAAGAGGAGGCGCTACTTAAAACAATAGACTTCGGGCTTTCAATGTTCTTCAAACCAGGTGCATTTTTCTTTAGTCACTTGTTCATGGCATCACATTGGATTGTGAGAACTTAGATGACTTCACTACCATATTTGGTATGATCAGAATATAAATAACTTCAAAACTGGTTGATCTTTGATTATGAGAGCCTAGTCTTTTGGCATCTGATATTTGTAGCCTTAACGAGATATGCATGTTTTTAGTGCTTTCCTTTCCTACTCAAGGCAATTAAATTTCTATGACCAAGAACTAGCGGAATGCATGTGTTTGACTGTTGTCATCAGATCTTGAAAGCCTTTTTTTAACATTTCTACCATTAAATATATAGAAACCCCAAGATAAGAAGGAAAGAGGGTTTAGCTTATTTATAATTGAGAAGTAGGGAACTTGTTGCTTAGTCGAAATTAGTGCTCATAAACAGTGGAACAGTGAGAAATTGTTAGTTTAAGTTACATAAGAAAAATTCTTGATCAAAAGCTCATTATTATTGTTTTCCTTGTTCACAAAGTACATCATACTCTATATTGCTTCATACAATGAGATTATGGGGCTTGCAACTATCTATGAAATGTTATTGCTAAAACTGTAATAAATGTTCTTCTTTGACATTAATACTTTTTTTCTTAAATTATATCATTATTTCTCAATTTTGAGACACGCAAGAAAGATCATAAAAAATAAACTTGTGGCCTGTGGGTGATCAATTTCCTATTATGTTCAATTTATACAAGCATAAACTCAAGTTTTAGGTTTGAAACCTTGTATATACCAAGCTCAAGCCAACAAAGAGAATTTTTTGGATGCCCCCACAGAGTGTGTTCTCTCATTTCAGCAGCATATTTACTGTCAACTCTATCCTTGTTTTGATCTGTTTTCTTCCTGAAAACCTATGCTATATCTTCTTGATGACATAACGAAGTCAAAAGCTTAAGCTGTGCCCATTTATCAATTAATTCCACAGCTCACTATATTCCCAATAAGTTGAAGTACAAGACAAGAGAGGGAAACACTAAGACCAGGTGAGGAAGAGACACATTAGTGTGTAGCATCTCTCCAATTTATGTGTAAAAGCCTGATTACTGTTCTGTCATCTTAATGTCACCTTTAAGCTTTCCATTTCATTTGAAATCTTGAATTGCTAATCATGGTCTTAAAATGACACTCTGCCTACAGCTTTTGAGCCTTTTCTACATAACATCAAGAACTAATAGCTCATCCATTCAGGTCAAATATTTAATGATGTGGTTGGCAGCCCTTATTATGTGGCCCCAGAAGTTTTGCGGAAGCGTTATGGTCCAGAGTGTGATGTTTGGAGTGCAGGAGTGATCATTTATATTTTATTAAGTGGGGTTCCTCCATTCTGGGATGGTAATAGTTTTATGGCTATCTGTTCTCTCTCTCTCTCTCTCTCCACCCCCCCCCCCCCTTGATCTGTTTTATTGCAGAGAAGTTTCACATAGATTATAGGAATCTATCCAATGTATTTGATTTTTTTTTTCTATGCAATGTTTGTGTTATGGATCAGAAACGGAACAAGGAATATTTGAGCAGGTTTTAAGAGGTGAACTTGATTTCGTATCAGAACCATGGCCCAAAATATCTGATGGTGCAAAAGATCTGGTCCGGAAAATGCTTGTCAGAGATCCCAAGAAGCGGCTGACAGCCCACGAAGTTCTCTGTGAGTGTGCATTGTTCTCTTAGTCTAGGTTATATTTTATTTAGTTAGCTATGCAACTCTTTCATCTGATGCACTCTTAACTAATTTACCGACACATGATCCTTTTCAATTAATAGGGAGCAATAGGGTGCCGCACATTGTGTCATGCTTCTTCCCCCCTCTAAACTATGGGGTGGAAAGAAAGGGGAAGGGAGTTCAAACACTAGATTTCTTCTCGGTTTCTTTAATAATGCTGCTATAACTTTAAATCTCTTTAAGGAGAGAAGGGTTTACTTAGTTGTGAACTGAGGCAATAGGTAGAGGAGAGAGGTTGAGCGTAAAGATTTCACTAAAGAAGGGAGAGAGTTGCGGTTGTGTAAAATGTTTTTGGGGATATGGGAAACCCAATTTTCCAAACAAATGTATATCACAAGAGAGAGCGTCCTCATGTGGTCACCACAACGCTCTGGTGGTATTGCTCAATTTGTTACACACACATATATCCCCCTTGAGAGAACCATCTGTGTCAATGTTCCCAGATTATTTTGCTGATTCAGTGGCGGAGATAGCATAAGAGAATGGCAACAATGTTTGCTTTTCAATAATAACATTTTTTGGGCTTTTTTGGTTTTAAAAGTACTAAAAAGATGCTGTAGCAAGATTTTGCTCGCATATTATACTAATGTTGATTTTTTTCCTGTTATGTTCTATAAGTAACAAAGAAATTGTAAAGCACCACTCTAGGATATCCTAAACGCAGTACTTGGTCATGCAAGTCAAGTGAAAATCAAAAGATTTTATGTGGTATGAGATGTCAAATGTAGATTATTTATGATTTGAACATAAGTTTATTATCTCAGGCCAAACAAAGCAAAAATATTAGTTTAGTTACTGCATACCTTGAAATATTAATATTATGCTAACTGTGCTTTTACTCTCTTGCAGGTCACCCTTGGGTTCAGGTTGATGGTTTGGCTCCGAATAAACCTCTTGATTCTGCAGTTATAAGCCGCTTGAAGCAATTTTCGGCAATGACCAAGCTCAAGAAAATAGCTATTAGAGTAAGTACTGTTAAGTGAGAAGCATTTCAGAAAGAGTATCTGATATGACTTTCTATGCCTTAGAGCCTTCAACTTTAAGTGGTTAGATTTCTATCTATGCGTTTCCAGCCAACTTTTGGCATACCCTGCTCTTGTTAGACCCCATCCCTCAAGTTTTTGTAACTTTTGCTAATTCACCGAAAGCCCAAAACGTTCACAGAATCTTGTGAGGACTCTATTTCATGATCTGATAATTTTCTATGTATACTGGAAGTATCAGCTATATCTCATAGGCTGTCATTGTGTAACGGGTTAAGACAAACTCCAAATGTCTCCTGATCCCTTATACTATGCTGGTATATGATTTTAACTGACCAATTAACAATGGGAAACGAGTCCATAAATTATAGAAGAGTAATTTTATTTAGTTGACAGCTTCTTTCTTTTGTTGGTTTAAAAAAGAACTGCGAAGGTTCTTGCTATCTCAGAATATTTGGCCAGACATCTTGTTATAAGTTACTGTTTTGGACTGAAGTGTATAGCTTAATAGTTCATGTTTCATTTCTTAGGTCATGGCTGAAATCCTTTCTGAAGAGGAAATTGCTGGCTTAAAAGAAATGTTCAAGATGATTGACACAGATAACAGTGGACAAATCACTCTTGAGGAATTGAAGTCTGGACTGGAAAGAGTGGGTGCTGATGTCAAGGAATCAGAAATCATGGGGTTGATGCAAGCGGTAAGTTTTAGTTGCATGACTATTTAGTATCTCCACATAAATTGAGATCTTTACCTAAAAGCTTCGATACAAGCTTTTGTCATTAGATGAGGAACAAGAGGTGATCATTCCTAGTAGCATCTTCTGGTAACCGTGGTGGTAATTCATAGGATTAATAAAAATTATCAATAAAGTCTGATATTTCAATTTGTCAAGGAAAAATGTCATGGCTATGGTATTGAAATTGAAAAGATTTTTCTTTTGATTGTGGACTGTTAGAATGAATAGATTATGTAGGGATTCAATTAGTTTCATGGTTTTGCTGCAAGATAATTGCATATTTCATAGGTTCTTTCATTAGAAACGCTAGGTTTTGCCCCCAAAGATTGTCTACCATGAAAAGTTCTTAACATTATTTTAATTAAACAACAGTCCAACTGATGTTATTTATTCAAGTGGATGTTCAGTTATAGCATTTTATGACGGCACTGGTCAGAGTGCCCATACTTTGTAGTCACTACTTAATATTATTGGGCCACCTACACTTCATGCTTGGAATTGGATATGCATATTGGGGTTTTTGGTAGCTACTGTCATAAACGCATGCGTTCCAGAGTGGCTGAGCTGAAAGCTTCCTTATTACTGTTGAATAATTGGATGTACTATAGAAAATAGTGTTTTTATTTAAATTGAATAGTGACCTGTAACTGTATGGTGAACATGGCCCTAGATGAAGTCAGGCACAATGGAAGGTTTGTGCTGGACTTCGGTCAGTTTGGTAGGCCGAATTGTTTTGTTGGTTGATATCTTAAGTGAGGCCAAATGGCACTATGTATAGTAGATATCTTAGTAGAATAGTAGAATGGATTCACTGATGCACTATGTATGTATCAGGAACATCTAGAATTGAACATGTACAAGGTTTTGCACATTGTTGGAATCATTATAGTGACTTGGGATATTCAGAAGTTTTTGCTGATTTGTAATGTCAAGAAGTCTTAAAGTTTTTGAAACTTGTCCTATAAATGTCGTTCTTGTTAATGTATTCTGCATTGAAAAAATATGAAGTATGTCACCACTTGATATACTAGTTGGGCCCTCCACCAACATGTTAAGCTCTTGAGTTGAAGTTAAGTTTAACATAGTATCAGAGCTGGTTTGGGCCTAGTGACCGTCTTTGTTGCTTCCCTTCTTGGTCCACATGCAAGATCTGTTGTGTTATCCGGCTTGCACATGAGATAGAGTGTTAATGCATCCCACATTGAAAGATTGTGAAGTTTGTCGCCATTTGATATACTAGTTGGGCCCTCCACCAAACAACTTAAGCTTTTGGATTGGAGTCAAGTTTAACAATTACTGATGACATACTCTAAGACTATAATGCCTTGAAGGTGCACACATGAGCTTATGTCGTTAGTCGTTACGTTTTGTTGTTAGTAACCGAGTCAAGTTTATTCCTAATGGCATACCTATACTAACAAACTCTATCTAAGACTATAATGCCTTGAAAATGCACACATGAGCTTATATTGTTACATTTTGTTGTTGACTCCATGCATTTAGTATCTGATTAATCTTTCTTATGTTTTATAAAACAAAACTATTACAGGCAGATATAGACAATAGTGGTACGATAGACTATCGCGAGTTTGTAGCTGCAATGCTCCACTTAAACAAAGTCCAGAAGGAGGATCATTTGTATGCAGCTTTCTCATACTTCGACGAGGACGGGAGTGGGTACATTACAAAAGATGAACTCGATAAGGCCTGTCAAAAGTTCGGTTTACAAGGTCTTCACCTAGAAGAAATTATCCGCGAAGTCGACCAAGATAATGTAAATGACTTTACCTCTCATTTTCAGTTTTCCTCCATAATAGTCTTTTGAGTGCATAGAAACACACTTCTTATCATAAAACTTTTTCCCTGTGGAAATTTCAGGATGGTCGCATAGACTACAACGAGTTTGTGGCTATGATGCAAGATAACGCTCTTGTAAAAAAGAAGTGATAACACAACGGCTTGCGTGTGGAGTTCAGCGAAGCTACCCTAACAAAAATAGCTACAGATTCGAGGGTAATATATAGTTTTCATTTTTTCCTTTAGCTTCACTAACCATTTCATTACTTGATACTTCAGAGAATATGTATGAAGCCATATTGTTGTAAAAGTCAGCCAGGCTTGTAGGGAAAGGAGGGAGGGAGGGAGGAAGGGAGAGAAATCATTTTGTTCATGTAAGTTTTTTGTTTGTTGTATTCAATTCCAATGGAATTAGTTTTTTCCTTTTTAACTCTCTTTTGGTTTTGGGAAAATTGTTCATAATCTTATAATTATGTGATAGCTCCTTTTGTCAAATGCTATATGATGAGCCTAATTGACTAGGTCAATTTCCAAAAGCTATTTATTTTGATGATATAGACACTTGTATGGATCTAAAGCTCCAAGTAATCACAGCTGAACAAATAAAACATAGAGAGAATGATTTGACTAGCCCTCTCTATTTAAGGAGAGTATTTCTAGTGTCGATGGGTAATTGTTCCATTATTGATTCTGATTGATCGAAGATGATATCATATTTTTAAGCTTCCAAAAAGAGTCCTCCAGGTCTATGTACCAAACTAATGTAAATTGATTGCTAGTGACAACTAGTATCTTGGTGTATCAAACCAATGCTGTAGTAAAGAGTTGATAATTATAGTCTTTGATGTAGTGTAGCGATCAAGAATCTTGTGTGTGCGACGTTGTAATGCACGTCAAGACTTGAGGCATGTAGAGCGTTATCTTTGATAAAGTATTAGATGACCCTGCTTAGGAGCTTGGATGAATTTTGCTTGACATCCAACGATTCATGAGCATACACATGAGGCTTGCTAGTTTCGTGAAACTCTTATGGGATCTTCTCGTTTTATACATACCCTTAGCGAGACTTTAATTATGTCTACACTTCACCTTGATCGAAACATAGTCATGGACCTTGGACCAATCAATTCACCGAGCTATTGAGCCATCCAACTCTCCAAACTCTTTCCAAGTGAGGTATGCCCGATTAATAACCCCCAGATTCACGTATTACACCTTATATGGTAAGTACACATAAAGTTTTTGGACATGGTACGCCTCATGTCAAACTACTAAACATTACTTTTTGGCGTTTTCTTGGGCAACACTATCTCAAAAGTACTTTAGTACTGACATCATCGCCACCTCGACACTGACGTCATCGACACCTCATTTGGGGGCCGAATGATGTATCATTTTGGTCCTCGTCGTCATGTCATCACCATGACATTATTATCAACAATCAATCACAAGGCAACACATCATCTCCTACATCTTGATTTTGTGAGTATAAATATCTCTAAAACTATGAAGTATATGATCATTTTTTCCACTTTGAGTTTTATTTGTGACGTTTACACATTTCTAATCTCACAAATTTTAAGTAGAATCCATATTGTTAGACTTATATGTTATCAAATGTAGAAATATTTACTCTCACGACCAAAATAAAATCCAAAACTTTTACTTGACAATGTGCTACCATCAAGCAATGCACCATATATAGTGCTACAAATACATTATCTTTATGTATGTTGATATATATTGCACCCCATCTGTATGGCACCATGCATGCATCATCATTCACTTTCACCAGCCAGCTGCTTTATGATTTGACACCACACACATATTTACATAATTATATTATATGCATGCATTTATGACAATTTTCTGTTTTGTTTTGGTGCTAATACACAGTATTATACTATATGACAAGTCTCTATGAATGGGACTCAACCCAACTCATCATCCATTATTGTTTCAATGTCTCTCATCATTTTGACTTCACAATCAGATCCTCAACTTTATGAACAATATTATATTACTAATTTATGCTTAAATGTGCATCACGTTATTAATTTGTAGAAAATGGTCTTAACCAAAAATTAATCATGTGATTTTCGAAATAAACTCATGATCAACTCATTTAACTCATACCACATATTCTCTTGAAGTTTTAAATTCGAGTATCGATTGTTACAGTTGCTAATATATATAAAAAATGTCATACCCCACATTGATTAATTCTCATTTGAATCTCTCTTCTTACAAAGTCTCACGAAATGGGCCAGAAATCAGCATATTTAAAATATAAAACACTCAAACTAATTATCTTTTATTATGAATATTATTAAATTGATGTCCATTCACATAAGCAAGACCCGGCATCTTACTTGAAGAACCTAACGTTACTTGGAGAAGAAGTATTTACTTATGTTGTTATTAGTTAATACTCGTTTATGCACCCGTGCGATGCACGGGTATTAAAAATTATTCACAATGCTACAACGATTGTCTATTTATTATATTTAATTAAAGTCTACATAATCACTTAAATTGTATTACTATCTTTTAATTTCCTAGTTATGACAATTTACTTGACTTATTGTACATGATTACTTACATTAGTTTAATTTCTATATTGTAAACAATTGCTTGCAGTGTATTACTTATCTTATTGTACATTAGGGTTAATTTTATAATTATGTAAAAATGTGTGCCAAAACTAAAAATCTAATGACGTAGCGCTCTAATACGCATTATAAACCTGTTTTTTTTGTTCAGCTTTTATAGTATGTATAGATTATAGTTTATAGTTTCTTATTATCTTGTATTTCCTATTCATATGTAAATTGTTATTTTATATAAAGAGTCTTATTTTACAAACCACTTTCAATTTCTTTCTTCTATTACTTCTCGTATTATTCGAATTTGAGATTTCTATTTAAACTAAAACAACTACTTAGGAGGTTAGTGGTCAAAATTGATATCCTTTAGTAGTAATATTCTATTTTTGTTTATGACAAATAACTTTAGTGGAATCCAAAAAAGAGGGAAGACGAAGAAAAGGATTTGGGTTGTAGTTGTAGATACGTGATCTTCGGGGCACACGTGTGCAATATAACGAAACCCACGTGTCATGTCATTTGTGGTGCTCAATTGACGGCTCAGATTCAAATGGTCAGTTTTATAGTTTGGCCAACTCCATGTGACGTGGCTTTCCCTCCGGTGGGCGGCACCGTCCTGTTTGGATTTTACAGACACAAAATAATTATTAATAACGTTATTTGTTTTGTTTTCTTGAAATATTATGAATTTTGTTTTTGGAAAAGAGATTTTTTTTTTGGGTTTAGAAAAGAGAACTACTGAATTAGAACAATGTAATAAGTGAATCCAATATTTCCAACTAATTTAACAATATTATTCTTAATTTTCTTTTCAAATGTATGTAAAGATAGTTGGAAGAAGATAAAATGTCTATTGAGAATACAAAAAATGTTTGGTACACTAACAGTTAAGAAGGTTCAAACGATTTTTTTCGCGATTGCTAGGTAAATTGAAATATAATAGCATCATGATTATGAATATATTAAATTGTCATTAATGTATGTAAATATAATTGGAAGAAGATATAATGTCTATTGAAAATTTAAAAACTGTTTGGTACACTAACAGTTAAAAATAGGTTCAAACGATTTTTTTTAAAATTGCTAGGTAAATTTATCGAAAAATATTGGTATAATTATGAATACATTAAACTATCATTAGTATATATATATATATATTAAATATTTAAAAAATAACAGTAAGAGACTTATCTTTCATATATGCAGGTTGACACATATCAAATATGAGTCAACCAATAGTTGGCCGATCAAATAATCTAAACAAACACCCGTTTAGAGTATACAATACAAGCA
>JAYMTF010003813.1:0-14393 GCA_036897485.1 Pelargonium nanum | reverse complement strand
CTTAACAAATTTTTAATTAAAGTTTCAAAAACTAGCCGTTGATATACCAGTTAAAAACTAGCCGTTGTAATAAACATGTCAAAAACTAGCCGTTATTATATCTGCTAAAAACTAGCCGTTATAATTTGACCGTTGGAGAGCCATTACAATTACTCTATAAATTGAGTACTATTTATTACTCCTAATTAAGCTCTCAAATACACTCTCTTCATCCAATAACTCACATTCTCAAATAACTCTATAAATTGAGTACTATATCTTATGGCTTGCGTGTCGGACGCTGGCTTTTGAGTATGGTGTTTGTGACTTTGGATTGGGAAGCTCCCCTCCCTATGTAGATTATGGTTCCCAATATGTGGAGTATAGTACACATCATCTTTTTCACCCATAAAAAGCTTCCATGAAGCTTTCAAATTTTCAACCCACTCTCACTTTCATGGCATCCAAGTTTGAACCCATTCCCAAATTTGAGGTGGTAATTTGGGTTTCAACTCAAATTCGAATTAAAAAAGATCATTCCTAGCCCAATCCACAATTCTTCGAGAAACAGTCGATCTGACCCTCCACTTGACGCATATTACCAATGCCAATTGAGATCAGAAGTGTGTGGTCGAGTTTGAAACTCAAAAAGATGTATTGTGGTTCGATCTGAATTAAAACGAACAGTTCACACACGTGAACAAAAATAAAATAGGTGGGGTCTCTTATGTGATAAGGGCCAAAGTGGTGATGGATGAGAAAATTTCCCTCCCAAAACCATGTATTTGTCTTGTAGAAGAAGAACATAGATTCTTGATGAGGTCAATATCAAATCTATAGACATAAATACATAGCGTGTGAAGCTCCAAGTTTTGCCCATTGTGGTTCTTAGTAGTAAATGCTTTATTTGGTCACACACTCTTGTGTTTTCAAAGGCTTTTGAAACTCAATCATGCCCTCCAATCCAACAAGCTAAATTCCACCCCCACTTGATGCATTGTTTGACTTTCCCCCAAAATCTAAACCCTAAAATCTCAAAAGGAACAGCAAAAAAACAAAACATGAAAACAAGAACACAAGGTACAAGTAGATAGATGACACAATTCAACACATGATAAAGGCAAAAAGAAGACAAGTACTCACTTGTTCCTTTCTTTGTGAAAACATTTCTCTTTGTGTCTTGCTGTTTTTTTGAGATCACATCATATCCAAAGACCTGAATTCGAGGACATCTTTTGCACGCAACAATTATTTTTTATTGGGCAATTTTATTTATTGCAGACGTGGGGATTGAAACCAACAACCTAATAACTTTTCTATTGAAAATACGTGTATATACACATTTAACTAGTCACATTGTTACAACTCGGCGCCTATAAAGATGGCAAATTGGAGAAAAAGAAAATATGATCGGGAAAGGAACAAGAAACCCTTCATTAATTTACACGAGAGGCACAAAAACTAACAATTTAGAACTGAACCTGCAAGCACCTGAAACCCACCCTGATGCTGCTCAATGCTTGTATTTGAAATTCACTTGAACCGCATAGCGCATCCTAATCTGATCCACATTGTAGACTATGTACTCATTGTACAATAAAGCACCCTACAAATAAGTATTTGAATGAGTTATGATCAATTTCAAGAGCATCAAATGCTGTTCTAAAAAGTAACTACGCGCTGAGTACCCGGCAAAAGATTCAAAGTTTTGGGGACAAGTTGCTATAAACATTTGTGCTATACCTTGGGGACAGGTTGTTCTTTCGGTTTTCCGAGGGGGACAACAACACCATCCTCAAGTGCCTCGGATTCTGAGAGATCCGGTGCAGTTGTACCGACACCTTTCGTGCTGCATTTGAAGTTCAAAGTTAAAACTATATTAACTTCAAAGGTATATTAAAAATCGTGCAGGTCACTTTTATGCATAGATTCTCTATGACGCTCGAGTCCCAAAAACAAAGATAAGCATGATATTGATAACAATGTTCAATTACGGGAAATAGAGGATCAAATTCAAACAAACCTTAGCTTTCCTTCTGGCAACTTGTCAGCGTCATATTTTGCAGTTTGAAGCTCAGCCATGTCGCCTAGTGCAACCTAAAATGTTTACATTTAAAAATGAGAAAACAAGCAAAATGAACTAGCCAAGCAAGAATATGCATATATATCCCAAGTAAAATTCTAAGTTTCCCGCGTAATACAAATAGATCTATTGATTCAAAATTTGTATTCATATGCAAAGACTAATCATATCGAATCCAATCTACTTGATGAACAAATCATGTTTTCACCTAAAAACCCGACTTGTTATAGTTTAATGGTAATGTTTGATATTGAAGAGAGAAAACAACCTCGCATAAAAGCAGCACACCAGACGTAGCAGCACGACTAGTATAGCAATAATTTGCACTTTTTGAGAACATATCAGCGAAGTAAACTCCCTTTCCGAACATATAACCTGTTACGGGTGCTTCTGGTGGAGCAATGCGCAAACCTAGTGGTTTTATGGCACGAAGTGTTGTCAGATGAGATGATGGTTATGATATATGTAACTCAACACTAAACGAGTTATAGAGTAACCTTGGGATAATATGCCGGTCCAATTTGTAAGTCGAGAACCATGCCATAAAAGCATTCTATTTTTTGTAGCACAGAACTGTTATAAAGAGTAGAAGACAGTTGGTTATTTGATGATTAGAACAGTAATGCATATACTGATGTTCTAAAGTCAAGTAAAATAATTTCTACAAAAGCTAAAACACCCAAATATAATGAAACATGACATAAGTGTACTGTATTATGTACATAAATTATGCATTAACACCTTTCTGTAGCGTTCGGCTTCGCCCTCTTTTGATACCTTGAATATTTGAACAATATCAACTGCGTAATTTGAATGTGTTTTTGCATGAGTGTTCTGCATATATTTTGAAATCTGAACATGGGACAAATAAGAGAAAAAAATTGTTACGCTGCATTTGAGATAGGGATTTAAGGGCTAAAGTTCTATTCATTGTCCCGAGTATGTTCAATTAATACCATGCGAAATTCCTTGGAATCGGCTTCAAGAGGTGCTAATTCACAATGGAGGCGTTTGTATTGAGAATACAAAGGATCACCCTACAGAGATGCCATAGAGTAAATTAGGAAACTGATTTGAGCATTGTATATTCTTGGAAGCATGAATCTTGAGCATTTACAATGGAAAACTAGTCAAGCAATACCTGCATCTCAATATCTTCCTTTAACAACTTTGTTGCAACTTCAATTTCACCGAGGGCCTCAACCTGCATGGATGATACAAACATAATATTGCTAAAATTCTTAGAAATGAAGGCCGTCACCTCACACACACACACACAAACATTCTTAAGCAAGCAGCTACAACAACAGAACAAAGAAACCAATTACCATTTCCAGCTTTCTTTTCAACTTCTGAGGGGTGTCAATAACAAACTCTCCTGCAATTATATTCATTTCCAAATTGATTAGGTAGAAAGCAATAATAATAATAACAAAAGCAAGGTAGGGAGATATTCAGAAATATATACAATCACCACCTAATTCCTAGTATGTGGTTCAACTAGAGAGAGAGAGAGAGAGGCTCACTCATTTTTTTATATCCGAAGTCATGAGGGATAACAGTATAGAATTCTCTGCAACAAAAACCATCATTCAGAACTAGTTGAATCCAACTTTTGAAGCTAAATAAAGGAATACAGGCATAACATAATATGTATTTTAAAAATGAAAGAGAGCAAGTATACTATACTATAGCAAGTGATTCTTACCCACTTAATTGCTCAAGTGTTTTCCGATCTGACTGATCGATAACATCTGCAATCCTCTTCAAAACATCATAACCCTACATATACCAAGTGATGTTAATTCATCATAACACCATGGAGTAGTGACTATAGAGTAAATCTGAACTGACAACTAGCTTTAAACCATCCAATTATATTCATATCAAGCTGAAGTTGAACCAAGAGGTTTCCACTTAATAAACAAAGATATGTAGCACCAACACAGAATGCTCAAGTATTTCATATACGGAAATTACTTAGATGCTTGGCTTTTGAACTAAAGACAATAAAAAGAAAAATCCACAGTTGATTGCCTCCCAGATTTGGCATTAATAGAAAAAGCCAATTGAGTGAAAGATGAGATGAGGTAGAATTCCAAATATAACTCCATCATAATTTAGAACTTTACCTTCAAAATTGTTGATTTGCTTAGCTTACCAAGTGGCAACTTATCAGCATTATATCCTGAAAAACAGAAAAGATGAAACATATCCAAATTGAGAACCAATATATGTAACCAATTATATTCTTATATAAAGAACATGCTTACTTCTGACTGGTACCCTTGTATCTAGTAAAATATAAATGAGAGAGAAACTAACCTATTTCCATCATTTGCTGCTTCATCATGCTGACATTGCAAATAAGAGAGATAAACTTTGCAATACGAGGCTCAAGTAGTGTCTCCCTAGGTTGAATTGCCATAGAAGTATCAGGCACAGCTTTGACCTGATATTAATTATTTGGTGTCAGGGACTTTTCAAGTTTTCGTTTTGTTAGGTGGTTTTTCATTTTAATACATGCCACAAGGATGCAGAAGAAAAGGATTATAGACAGCGCCAAAATGACTCACATCTGATTCCCCTTCCTTTTCACTGTAGTCCATTTCAAGCCAAGCATAGCACTTTGGATAACTAATGAATGATTTTCGATCAGACCAATTGTTCTTAGTCTTCGCATAGAACTTGAGTTCAAACTCCTGCTTGGCACCATCTCGTGATGTGAAGGGCCCATGTAACTTCTCTTGACCCTTGCTGCCAACTCTTCCCCATCTATTGTAAACCATGAATGTACTCCCATCATCAGATTCTGAAAATAGTTATGAAAATAAGAAAAAATACGAGTTCAGCAAGGTCAGTGCAATGCACCAATGCGTGTTTATGGGTGTTCATATATGTCCATGACTTAGCAGACTATACAATAAGTTCATCATGTTAAGTGCTAAACCCATCAATTGTCATTCAAACAAATAACAATCACTATATTTTTTTGAAGAAAAAAAATCCCAATAACCATTACGGAAAACTTGATAACATGCACCATACAGGACAATAATCAGATCTCTTTAGAATCATTAACATTACATGCCCAAGTTACCAAGTAAATATGCTTATCAATGCAATCATCATATGGACAGAATTGAGAAATAACCTAATAGTTGAATCACATAAAACTTGTTATTATTTTCCCCAACATTTGTCTGGTTCAACATGGCATCATAGATATCATCACCCTACAGTTAACAACATCAACATAAAGTTAGGAAAAAATGGCATTGCATAACAAAGGCTACTAATTTGACTATGCTCCACCGTACAGGACCACAACGAACAGCGAAAAACACAGAAGACTTGCCTGTTGCAAAACATGGTAATGTGCCTTAATGTGATCGGGAAGCCACTGGTCTAATACTGCCGCACCCTTTTTCGTTGCAATGACAATCTTCTCCTTCTTCTCATCTTCCACCTCTTCTTTGGCTTTCACACCAATAAAATAAACAAATTAATTACCAATTCAATTTAAACTCCACATATTTGCAAAGAAAATTGTTGTCCTCATCCTCCACCTCTAATTTGGCTTTTTCGCCGATAACATAAATTAATAAATTAAGTGTGTTTGGTGTCACTAATTTTATAATCATGTCATGTTTGTGTCAAACCTCAGAAACACACACGCACAAGGGTTATTATAGTAAATTAATCCAAAAAAAAAAAACTAACCAGTCAAAATCCAAATATATTAAGTGTGTTTCCGTATGTTAGTTAGCATAGTAATGTTAAATATATTAAAGTTGTGATATTTAATCATGCTGAGAGAGTTTCATGCCAAACATGTTGGTCTTATTGTGTAGAACCTCTTTAGACGTGTCGTGTTATGTCAAGTCAACCCATTTAGTTAAATGTGCTATGTTTGTGTTAGGTTTTCACAAATGTATTGTGCTTGTGTGTAATATTTGAGCACGATTACTAAACTTATTGTGTTCGTGTTGGCCAATATAGGACACTGTCAACCATCAACAAGATATAAAACGGCATACAAACTCATAAGCACTAACATTTTTTGTTTTAATTCCTACGAATTCAACTCTTAGTTCAACTAACTCATACAATACTACAAATTTTTCCTATAAACCAAAATTCAAAATTTCTAAAGTCCCAATTCCCATTTCCTAGTTTACCATCGACCCAACACATTATCAAGCAAGCTCATGGACAAAATGAACTCAAATACCTTCAACAATGTCCTCTGTGCCCTTCTCCAAATCCTTGCAGAGCCTCTCTAGCAGCTCTTTCTTGGTCCCAGCAGCAGAAACGCCTCGAAGAATAGCTTGCTCGCGCAATTTCTGGATACCTAGCTCGCGAAACTTCTCAACAGCCATGATTTTCTCAGGCCCATTCAAACCCCCATCGTCCGAGCCCCTTTCTCTCTTCCTACCAGCCGCTGCGCCATCGCTCGAAGCTTCTGGTTGCTTCGCTTCTTTCCGAATCGCCGATTCAAGCCTCCGAACCTGCAACAATAACAGTTATAGCAACAGCTCGAAATCAACGCAACACAACAGTTTTGCAAATGGAAAAGTGAAATCGAAGAGCTAGCGACGCTTCAAGGCTCAAGCTCTTACCAGTGTGGGTTTGATTCCAGTGGTGCTGAGACCTCTCTGAGAGAGCTCTGCTCTTAGCTCTTCTACTCTTAGCTTGCTCGCCATTTTCGCAGAACAGAATCAGAGAGAGAGAGGTTTATAGAGATGCTCATGAAGAGGGAGCCATGAAACGACGACGTTCCAGAAGTGTACGAGGCACGATATTTGGCGCGAGTTAATTTTCTTATTGAATCAATGAAACGAGTCCAATACGACGTCGTGTATCAGCGCCGTCAGGAAGTGGAAACCACTAAACGACGACGTTGGAAAAGTGTACGAGGCACGACATTTGGCGCGAGTTTAGTTTCTGTTTGGAACGGGTTCAATACGACGTCGTGTACCGACCCCACCTGACCTCAACAACCAAAACCCTCAAAAACCCATACACTACCTAGAAAACACACCCTCCTCCACCGGCCATCTGAGATCTCCGGCGGATTTCCGGTGACCTGAGACGGCGAATTTTCCGCTACTCTCCTCCGTACAGAACCGAAGTGACTGCGGATTCGTGAATCTCATCGCCTTATAGGTACATTTCTCAATCTATCCTCTCTTCGTCAATGTAGAATTAGGGCTTTTTTGTTTGTTTCTGATGCTAATTTTACCGTTGATTCGTGATGGTATAAGAGGATACAGACATGGATGACCAGAAGGAGCTTGAGCTGGAATCTCTGACGGCTCCAAGTGATGACATGATCGCATGCGTGACGGCGTTGGACGAAGCTCTGCTTCCATGCCTCCCGGCGAGGGAGCTGCAAGCGATTAACCGATCTCTACACCCTTCTCACCAGAGTTAGAATCTACATTTTCAACATTTTTGTTAATATAAGTGTTGGTTCTTATTTTGAACATTTGTTTCTATTTTTCTTGGTATAATATGTTCAAAATCACAAATATAAAAGGGCGGTCCAGTGCACGAGTGACCCGTTGTAACTGGATTGGAGTCATTTGGCTCGGTGCACGAGGCTCTGAAGTTTATACTCTACTTGTGGGCTTAGAAATCACAAGTTCGAGTCTTGTAAGACTTGTGCATAGACCACGTGTTAAGGGATTATGGGTCTGCACGTGGGGGGCGTGTTAGAGTATAAAATTAACATTGCACGCAAAGGTATAATGAGCTTGCACGTGAGGAGGCATATTAAAGTGTTATATGATATTGGATCTTCAACTTTAAGCTTAAAAGTTAGTCCTTTAAGGGGCATGAGTATGAAATGACCATTTATGTAAGCAGTCTTGCTACCCCGTCTTTGGGAAATCTAGTGCTATGCCGGGTTTTGTTGAATTTGTGACCTTGAGGTCACGAGGCCAAAACCTTATCGTTGGCCTATAAAACCAACTATAAACTATCTGAATAGTTTAATTGTGGCAGCATGGTTTACAACGCATTGTCTTATAAGATCAACCGTAAACTATCTAAATAGCTCAATTATTGGAAAATTGAAGGAGTGAAGCTTTGATTCTTTTAGAATGATTTAGATGTTTCTGTTGTATGAACTGAGTTTGGGGTTTGAGAAAACAACCTTAACAGAGAATGGAAGTTTTGGGTGTCCCTGTTTGGGAAGCAAATTTTTTTCTTAAATAGTCTGTTTATAGAAGAAATAGAGTATGGTAATGCTTGGAGGAGACGAACAAGAAGATGCTTCTTCTCAATTAGTTTTTTGACCTTTTGGTTTGATTTTTGAAGCTAAGTTTGCCTATTTGAAAATGAGCTCCATTTCAGAGGAGCTCGCCTTGGGTAGAGACAACTGTAAGTGCTATGACGGTAATCAATGTGTTTTTCGAGTTCTAGTTCTTGTTTCAGTTACAAAAGTGTAATGAGTATTCGCTGGTGACTGCATCACTGTTTATTCTGTAAACGACGCTTAATGTCCTAGAAGGTCTTGAGGTTCTTAAGTAGCGTTTGGAGCATACTTTTTGTTTGGAGATGGAATCAATTCAAGAATGAGAATTGGATTAGAATTTTTGTTTAAAGATGGGAATAAAAAATGAGATTGGTAACAAGATTCTCATTCTACGTGTTTGTATTATGACATTCCTGATTCTCATTCTCATTCCGGAAAAAGTTAATCCAAGCACTACACTTGTATTTAGTAATTTGGATGGAAAGTCAAGTTTCGTGTTGTTTATGTTGAAGGAATTTAACATTTTTCGTGTATTTTGATGGTTCAATTCGCTTTTGGAGAAGTTCGGAGAATAATTGTGCCTGATGAATTGTCTCCTAGCAATGTCTTAGCATCTACATAAAACATCAGCTAATAACTCATTTGCGTTTGTGTCAGAAAATGTTTTACGCATTTGTAGATAATATGTTGTTCGTAAATAATGAAAAGGTCTTGCTGTGATCTCATTAGTCGATGTAGAGAGGCATGCCAGAGAATTCATGGAAGCTGCAAAAAAGCTTCAAATGCATTTCATTGGCCTGCAACGCAAGGATCAGCCAACCAAGGCCGAAACACTCAAAATGGTAAAATTCTAAGACATCATTGCAATAGATGTTGTTTACATATCTCTTGCCAGAGATTTATTAGTAATCCACATTATTGTGTTTTTCGGGTTCTAACAGGAAATCGCTGCCATGGAAGAGGAGCTGAAGACAAAGAACGATTTGATCGAGAAGCAAGAGAAACTGATTCAGGGATGGATGAAGGAATTGAAAGATCAATTGGACAAACACAACACTGAGTTGGAGAGAGTATAGTGAGTGAAAAATGTGTTTACACTACAAAACTAACATTTTAGGTTACATTTTAAGAACCTCTCAATCATTATCAGTAGTTTTTTTTTCCTTCCAAAACCATGCCTTTACTTCACAATGATATTTGCCATATTTTTGTGAAGGGTCATTAGGTTGTGCACATTGTTGTCTTGCTCTATACATAGTTGCTTATATAGATATGTTTCTAAGCATTGCTCTTTCTTTGTTGTGAAAATTTTGTGAATGCTTGTGTGGATATAGCCAGTGATATTTTCAGTTGAATTGTGATTTTGCCTAGTAAATTCGATTTTATCGATAAAAATTGGAACTAAAGTCAAATCGGTATATATAACAACATTTTGAAATAAGACCAGTAAAATCATTCTAAAACACCTAGATTGGTTCAAAGAATCACAAACAGAACAAAGCTTGTGCAGGTCAATCTCAAGCATCAGTTAATTTAATTAGCAAGAAAAAGGAAAATTTACTACAATATATTAATACACAATGCCTCTCAAAGATCCAATGAAATTGAGAATGTAACAAGAACAGTAAATGAGCGAATTTGATATCTCATTAGGTTGATAATGTACTTGAAAATGTAGACTCAACTCGATGGTTTGCAACTATTTCTTCGCATAGGTAATCAACATCGGGTTTTGCTGAGTGATCTTGAAACTTTGGAGTCCCTGCATTGCAAGGGTTGATTGCATCTCATTTTCGTACTCTACAAAGGCAATTCCCGGCTTTGCTTCCACCATTCGGACCTCCTTGAAACCTGTGTATTGGCAGAAGAGCATTTGCAGCATCATCGGAGTTGTCTCGTGGGGAAGATTCTGAACAAACAATATGTTATTTGGTCGAGCAACTTCAGGAACCATAGACTTTGCACCACCTGGGTAGGGTACTTGTGATAGCTGCGGCAATGGAGAGAGTAAAAAACGGTAAGGGTTGAGTCAGGTAAAATTATGCGTAATTTATTAAAAGTAAACATAATGACCGGCATCAGAAAGAAAGCCACTGGAGCATTAACATGTACATGGAAAGTCTGAATCCGGTTGTGACAATGGAGATACTCTTCTGTTGGATTAATGTCACTAAAGGTACATGAACTCTGACTTGATAGTCAATTTGGTACACATTGAAAGTTCAGGTACAAAATTGGCTTCATTAAAGCTTAGTGGACCAAAATGGGCATCAGGTCAAAATTACGGGACCATTGATGACATTACTCTTCTGTTTGATTCAAATTTTCCTTACATTTTGCCTTCATTAAATGCTTAAAAGCCAACTGATATCGCACAATTCATATTATACAGCATAATGATCCAACACGAAGGCAAATTGGGTTTCATAGTCCGATAGATCCAATAAGAGAAAACTGACACCAAATATATTATCATTTATAAAAGGTACTCGCAAAAAAAATGCACAATGCAGATGTAAACAAATTTGACTTGGAAGTTAAATTAGACACAAGAAGGAACATGCTTACAGGAGGCATTGCACCATAGGCACCAGCGAAAGCAGGATTCAAACCCGCACCAGCTTGATTAGCATCTTGCTGCTCTCTCCGCTTTTTCCCTGACACATCAGGAAAACATTTAAATGCCACATAAATGACATAATCCAAATCGCATATCAGGCCACAGGCTAACTCGAAAGTTTCGTCATCACATTTCCTTCAAGATTTGAACTTCCATTTTCATATGAAAACTAAAGATATTATGTATAAATCCTCTAAGATACAGATAGAAAAGTCAAGCACACTTTGTGATCAGCTTTTTCACAAATTGATTTTCATGAGAACATATCACGACACTCCCATTTAAACTGAATGCTATATACTATAGTCCAATATATTATTTAATACCTCCAAGTATATTCAATGGTCACTAATCACTATACTACAAATCGCACTCTGTTCTATTAACAGAGGACCAGATTTTAGGAAATATTAAATAATGATTGTTATGTTCTTAAACCTACATATGTAATTAATTCAGAAGTTACAAACATAACGTCAAACATTGGCGCAAAAGGAAGATGAATATTACATAGCATAGATATATAAGCATTCAAAACTGAACCAAGTCTATGTCTATTACCGTGACAATCAATCTAACTGTACAGGGCATTAATTCGAGTCCAGATGAAAAGTGCATACAAAGAAAATGACTTACCCCTGTCCTCATGCCTCTTTCGTTTTTCACGTGGGACAAAAGTACCATCTGCTTTTGCTACCACGTCTGATTTTGTCTTTGCATATTGTATTCTCTGCAGAAGTAACCAATAGATTTGGAGGCATAACATATCGAATCATTGACTTGTGTTTAAATCCTAAGGAATTGTCTACTTCATTGCCCACTAAATTGAAATGGACAAGGGTTCAAATTGAAATTTACATTTTTTCTAGGCAATGAGCAATGTCGCCAACACACACACAGAGAAAATACTATCCCCGTCCCTGCCAAGCAAAGGGGTTGCTTCCCATAAATCCAATCCGTAATCTATATAACGAATTGTATCATGGAATCACCATATTGAAGTTTGAAAATTGATCTAAACTCTAACAAAACTAAACAAAACTAAGAGGGTGCTTGAATCAAAAACACGTTATAATTGGGAAGCATTTATAATCAGATTTCAAAATAACCTGTTAATTGCTTGGATAAAAATGTCTATAATCAATATAGTCTCTTAATTTGTGCAATAAAGCATTTACTGGGCCAAACTAGATTCATATTTTCCCTACAATACTCGGAAAAATGAGAAGTTAGGGGTCATTTTTTCACCTTAGAAATCAATTAGAATGCATTTCTTCACTTAAAATCATAATCAGCAAATAGATTATAAGCTAATTAAAACACACTATTAGCTAAACAGTGACAATGACGTAAAATTAAGCTAATTAACACATGAAATAGGCATAGCAAAAAGGTTCATAGAATCTCCCTCCATACCATAGGCTTATCATAGAATGGAAAACCCTGCATTTGCCTGAGCGCATTGGTTGCCGAAGAGACCTCCTCAAAAACAACCCAAGCTTGACTTCAATGTCTTGAACGCCAACACCTCCAGAATCTTCCCGAACTGCGAAAACACCGCGTGCAGTGACTTCTTCAGCTCTGCATAACAGTTCCAGTGCATTTCCATCAAATTCAAAACCTAGAATTGTGAATTATACTAATCAAATTGTGCGAAAGTAGTACAGTACCTTCGAGTTTGATTTTCTCGTTGAGGTTGTTGATGTAGATAGTCATGTTCGCAGGGACGTCGCTGCCGGGATTTGCCTCCGCCATCTCCTTGTTCTTCTCGATTGGCTGCTGATTCAGAAACTTTTTTGGGGCTCCGGAGAGTGATGAGTTACGGTGGATTCAGGTGCCGATTTGGAGCACCATGGAGGGTTCTAGGGTTTAGCGGAGATTGATGCTTGCTCTAGTTACTCGCAGAGACGACGATGACGAGTTCGTTTCAGGATCTATATTTGGGCTTTTGACGATGCTTGTTGGGCCTTTTTTAGGCCCATTCTATATTTTGTTGATTTTTTAGTTTGAAACTAAATACTGACGATACGTTTTTTCGAGTTCGGTTTAAAATACATTATTCTAACCCAACCCGATCTCCACACTTTTCTACCCTTAAATCTAACTTAACCTAAAAAATTTACCCAAACCGCAAAAATATGATGCATTATCAAATATTGTACGAGACTCTTAGTCTTAACCACAAGTATTCGATCACACTGCACTCAATAGGAAGGAGCACAAACACGACAAATCTCTCTTGATCATACTACACTCAAACTCTTCTTTATTAGTCAGGTGAAAGAGTACAAGGACGACAAATCTCTCTTAATCATACAATAACCTCGATCAATCGAGAAACACCATTGGGACGGCAAATCTTTCTCTTTCAAATTTTAACGTAAATGTATTCTCTAAAATTCAAACTCGATACCTCGATTTAAGCTGGAACTACCTCTATCAGTTAAATTGATCCATGCGTTTGGTGGTCACGTCGCTGGTTTTGATAGTTGCAACTGTGTTTCATCACAAAAATCTTAAGATAATAATAAACAATGTATTTTTACCCTATTATATAGAGTTAACATTCTTTCACTCCAACACTATTGTCAATTTATCTACTATCTTTTGTAGGAAAATAGACAACTATTTTTTGACAAAGACAATCACATGAGTTTACAAATTGGTTTGTGACACATTTGGTCTTTTCCAAACAAAATACATAGGATGGATTGTGGTTGACTAATGAAATTGGACAAGCAAAGGGGATAAGCCATTTCCATACTCCATGGAGTCAACATGTGATTGTCACTTAGTCTTTGGTTGCTGTCCAATCTAAGTCAACGTGTGAAAGTAAGTAACAATTACTCAATCCCCTATTCATAAGCTACACGTATAACACAAGTACCTAAAAATTCCTCGCATGCTGGGCGGCTATGCATTAAACCGCAAAGAAGATCATATTAGAGTTATCAACTTGTGTCTATTGCGTCCTTTGAATTTTCAATTGAGTCGATCAAATCATACACATTAAATACTGAAACGGTGACACTAGAGTCGTCATTTTATTTTTTATTATTGAATTAGTTAACAATTCAATTCTATTAAATATTCATAATTTGATCGAATTTTAATTCGATCGAATATGATTCGTCAATTTTAAATGGGCTCTATTTATTGTGTAAATTATGAATTGGGTAGGGTATCTTGAGATTAGTAGACAAATAAAGGCACATGAAAGCACAGCCTGTTTGGTGTTCCTATGAATGTACATAGATAATGGTGTATTTTTCTTGGGTAATGCAATTAATTTGATTTAAAGCCCATATTTTTGCTTTAATTGTAATTAAATCCATTAATGAATTCATACAGAGTATGTGATGTACATACGCCAAGAACATTAACAAGATGATAACATTTTAAATTCAGGTGTCCATTTCATTATTAGCTAACATTTTGTTTTTTAATTT
>JAYMTF010003812.1:0-14394 GCA_036897485.1 Pelargonium nanum | reverse complement strand
GCGGCGGAGTCGATTGGTGAGGGAGAGGAAGAGGTGGGAGACGAGAGAGAGGGAATCGAAGTGGCGGTGGTGGTGGCGGAGGAGGAAGGTGAAGATGAGCTCCCAGCATTCTCCGGGCAAGTCCTTGCACTCTTCGTCCGCCATTGATGATGGGAGAGAGATCTGTGGTGTGCGGAGAAGACTAGGAGAGGATCGGAATTGAAGGATTGGTTGAGTGTGCGTGGGCTCCATACGGTGAGGACTTGCCTATATGTTTTGAATTCCAAATTAAACAAGTTCTATTTTACTTTCTAAAAAGGAAAAAATTACTTGTGGGGTCTAGTAAGTATCTAAAGTATTCCGCTGAGCCCTATACTTCAAAGTATTCCGCTCGGGTCATAGTTCTTAGATTTTTGTTCTTGTGAGGTCCATTCTGTTAAGTTACTAATAGAATCTGTCCAAACTAACTGACGCCGTTAAAATTAAATTGAAAAACAATTTATAAAATATGATTTTATTATTCTATCCTTCATATTTTTCAATTTGTTTACTTTTGTGATCTTCTTCCACATGCCCTATCTCTCCTGTAAAGCAACGTCGCGAACTCCGCCTCCATCTCCAACTTCCTTCTAAACTCAAAAAATGGATAGATTGCCATCGCAACTGCTTCTGCCATCGAGGAGCAATAACAATTGAAAAAAATGGAGAGATCGCCAGGATGATCGTCCACAACCACGAGTTCAGATCTGCATCAAGACCTAACAACAAACGACATGTCGATGAAGATGAAGATTTGATTAAGAACCTTAAAATAACAAAGAATGTATAATCCGAACTAATATTATATTAACCAAATTAACTAATATCACATCCCTCCCTAAAAGGAGTTTAGCTACTCATATCCATAGACAAACATAAAATAGTTAAGAAGAATACTGAATTTAACAAGTAGCATTAAAAAAAAAAAGATAGTCGATAACCGTAGACACGGGATGTCAATCTGTAATCACGAATAAAATTGTCAATCCTTGCTTCACCAAGTATGAATTCTCTCTCCCTCTCGCTCTCTATGTACTCTAAAGCTCTGGTCGAAATCCCAGTATGTAGTCTTAATAGAACAAAGAGTAAACCCTAAATTCGTCTTGAAAACGTCTTTTTATAATTTTAGCACTGTCGATTTCGCCGTGTCATATTCTTCTCCTCTCCGCGGGGCGAGTTTGCTGACATCACTCCGACTGAAATTGGTCTTCACAATCAGGCTCCAGTTCGTCGCGTCGCGCCAATCCTTTCGTTGCGGCGTATTAACCTCAGAAGCTAACCTTGAGTTTCTTTACTTTGTGCCCCCATCCCTGTATCATATGACGAATGTTCAACCTATATAAACCATGAAAACACTACAAAACCGTCATACTATCAAAGATAAACAATTATAACCATTTGAACTCAAATAAGCACCAAAACCACACTGAATTCACCACTAAGCTCATGAAGCACTAAGAGTGTGAATCAAGCAATATTAGGACACACTGTTAGAAAAACAAGGCAAGAATATAAAAGTAGCATGAATAGGGCTCAACAACCCGTGTAAAACACAAGTTGTCAGCTGTTGCAACATGGGTCTGCCATGAAGCCTAAATGAGTCGTTGCTCCATTCCGATCAAGTGTTCCAAGGCCCGAAAGAGGTCGAGGACTCTCATGAAGATATTTGCTACCCTGGGTAGCACTCCAATCAATTTTGTAAGCTCTCTATCTCTTCGAATCGCCTCAGTGACGTCTCAACGATTTCGAAGCCTTAGCTATAGAGGCTCCTAGGGTCTTCGTCCTATGCTCTTTGTGCACGGGGGACATATAGTCGAGAGGTCACCCGATGCCCGCACGCGACACTCCAGATTGCTAGAACTCAAAGCCACTAAAGTGGATCCCACCTCGATACAGGTCAATCACACGTTGACACGTGACATTTATTTGTGGTTAGTATATATATTCCTCTTAGTAAGAGGAGGTATTCATTCTATCAATATACTTTCTCTATCTTTCTCTCTCTAAAATTGCTCTCAGAAGCTTCGTGTATTTCATTTTCAGTCTTGAGGCGGTACCTCGTTCTTTGGTGTGCTTCTTCGTGCAAGTTACAAGTGCGACGGACATCGCCGATGAACGTTGGAATTGGATATTGACATTTAACAGCGAGACAAAGACTTTGAGAATTCCATACTTAAGAAGTACTTTCCTAATACATGGTTGTACGACATCAACATTTGTGTTTGCTTTGACCAGTTCAAACAAGCGCATCAATCACCATTTTAGAATATTTTTCTTTTGGGTTATGCTAATTTTCGCAATTCCTTATTATGTATTCATAGTTGGAGTCTTGTAATTTTTTTTTTCAAGTGTGAATCATCCTATATAGATACAAGAGCTCAGATTAGGCATAATCAGCCGATCCACCATGTGCTCACAAACAACATATTAAACAACAATTACAGGTAGTGATATAAATGATGAAAAGTTGAGCATTACACGAAGTTGCATTATATATTTTAGCATATACATGTAGAAAACAGAGAAAAACATTAATAGTAGCCCTCAATTGATGAATGGAGGGGAATCAAAAGATGGTGGTGGAAGCTGAAATGTTGGTAATGGTTGCACTGGGTCAATGACAGGAACCAGTGGAGATGGCTGAGCCAGACCACCTGTATTATCAGGTGGTAGCAGTGGCAGCTGTGGGGGGTCAAGGTCAGGTGGTGAAGAAAATATGGGGACTAGTGGTGGTGCTGGCATGGACACATCTGGTGGCAGCTGTGGAGGGTCAATAAGGTCAGGTGGTGAAGAAAATATGGGGACTAGAGGTGGTGCTGGCATGGACTCATCTGGTGGCAGCTGTGGAGGATTAGGTGGTGAAGAGAAAATGGGGACTAGGGGTGTTGGTGGTGGGAGAAGAAGCTCCGGTGGAGAAAATATGGGGACTTGGGGTGGCAAGTCTTGCTCAGGCGGAGAAAATATGGGGAACAGTGGCGGAGACGGCGGTGGAAAGAGCTCCGGTGGAGAAATTATGGGTAATATGGGTGGCGGAAAGAGTTGATCCGGTGGAGAAATTATGGGTACTAGGGGTGGTGGAGTACTTAGCCCTGGAAACACTGATATTGGTGGTGAAGGCATTATAGGAGGAAATATAAATGGTAGTGGGGGTGGTGATGCTACTAATGGTGGCGGTGGCGGTGAAGGTGGCGGTGGAGAAGGCGGCGGCGGACTTGGAGAAGGTGGTGGTGGACTTGGAGGAGGAACAACTGGTAGTGTACATGCAGGACATGTAGGAGGTGGAGAGGGTGGTGGAGGACATGGAGGAGGTGGTGGTGGTGGACATGAAGGAGGTGGAGGTGGTGGTGGACATGAAGGAGGTGGAGGTGGTGGTGGACAAGGAGGAGGAGGTGGTGGTGGACAGGGTACAAGTGGCGGCGGAAGGCGGCGAGGGGAGGGTTTTCTCCGTGGGGCAAAAGGGTTGTCCGGAGAGTTAAGAGATGTTGGAAAAGGCCAATGGCCACAGCTTCCAAATAGGTATTGATAAAATGGGTCACAATTTGTTGAGCCTCTGCCTCTTCCTCTTCTTCCCCTACCATATTTGCCTCTGCTTCTTCTCCTACTTGCTCTTCTCTTTTCTTCTTCTACTTTGGGCTCTAGGCTCTCCAGATTTGCTTCCACCAATAGTGTTTCAGTGATGAAAAGCAAAGCTAACAGAGTGAAAACAACTATTTTTGGTTTCATCTCTCTACTTGATGAACACTAGTACTACTATCAAGCTTCTTAGTTGTCAGTTGTCACACACAATGGAGACTAATTAGCTGCTACTGCATGGAGGTTTTATATGCGTAACATTTAAGAACCTTGGCGTTGACTATTAGTGTATTGGTCATATCACGTAGTCACTTCCAAGGTTCTTCATGCAATTAATGTGGTTGATAGTTTCAATGGAGATATATATCCAGTGAGGCTGATAGAGACAGTGTAGTGCAGTTGACTTTAATGAAATGAGTCAATGCAAGGGTGTGCTTAATTGGCTTTGTTTGATGTGCCAATTTATATCTCTGTGAAATGCAATCACATGAAGGAGGAAGGAACAGCGTACGCGTGGTGTCCAAGCATGAGCTAATAGTGGCTCGCAATAGCATTAGTTTCAGTCTATGAAAGATTGAATTACACGTGTGAATGATAAGGTTGGGACTTGTCAATCACATAAGTTGCCACTCCACTTTGACCAATCAACATAGTCCTGCTTTTTAGCCATGCGACCAGTTTGGCTGAGCCGGTGAGAGTTTATAGTTGTTGCCACATTAGCACGATTTTAGCAAGATGTATTAAAAAGGTGTCTCGACACAAACACTTAAGTAGTATAAGCGGTTGATTTCACTTGTTTTTTCGAAGTTTTAAGTTCGAGTCTCAATATTTTTAAGCTTGCTGAAAAAAAATGGTGTCTCGATGACCTCGTAATATAAAACTAGTGAGAGCTCGAGTTATCGATCTTCAAAGATTACATCAATCAAGCTCAATAAAACTAATTAGTTTGAACCCTAATAACCAAATTGAAAGAAATCCTAAACACTAATTGTTAAGAGCTTCAACCGAATCATACCAAACATTCACATTTTCTCAAAATTTTATGTGCGCCATCAACTCATTGGCTAAAAATAATTTGACTCATACTATTCTCTCTCTCTCTAAGATTTATATTACTTGATGCGCTTATTTGGCCTGAGTCAACGCAAACGCACTAGTTGACGTCGCGTGTCTTCTTGTCCACGTAAGTAAAGTGTGTAGTCTATGTGTTCAAGTCTATGTCCAATTGTCCAATTGTCCAATGTCCAATTTCCACTTTCCACGTCAAGGTAATCCGATTTTCGTGAACTTGTGATATGCGTGAAGACAACACACCAAAGAACAGAGTATCCCGGGTGGTGTTTCTGGGATGCCACCTCAGGCATGAGAGTAAGGCTCTTGAGAGCTTTTCTAGAGAGATAAGTTAATTTGAGAGAAAATGGAAATATAAAGGGATCCCTCTTTCTTACTAAGAGGGGGCATTTATAGGCTCTTACCAACCAGTACCACATGTCAGCGTGTGATCGGTTGTTGAGAAATGAGGCCCATCTAGGCCCATTGGTGACTTGGGCATCCTGCTCTCCGGATGCGTTGCTCATGCATGCATAGAGTGTCGTAGGTCCCCGTACGCCTCTCGTATTCCGGGGTAGCTCACCGAAACCCTTATGAGCCTCTACCACGCTGGGTAATGTCTTGAGAGTTCAAGAGTGTTGATGTTGTGGTGACTTGTTGGAGCACCTCGAAGGTGTCTTGGTGAGGTTGTGGCCTTGTGAGAGCCTTATGGGAGTGTATTGATTGGTTGTATGTCATATTGGATCAAAGAGGATCAATTAGTGATCATCGAAGAGCACATAATTAACGTGCTTGTTGGTGCTGAAGCGCTTCGATGCCGCAGCATGCATGGGTCCGTTTTGATCCAGTCTTCTCGCCGTCAAGACCAGTCTTTGCCCCGTCGTGACCCTCATGCTTGTTCATGACGAGTTGAGACCTTTCCCAAGTCTTGGAACAACCTTCGGGAGTCGAAATGAACGAAAAGCACCCAAAAGGGCGTAAGAGGGTTGTTAGTCGCAACCGACAAGGCGCACCCCCCCTTGTGAGTCGTTTTTTAGTGTGTTTCGGGAGCGAGTTCAGTTTGGTTTGCTTCGGAGGGGGGGGGGGAGGTTGATTGTATGTTTTAGGGGATGTATAATGATGGATTTTTCTCATTCGTTTGCCTCGAGGTGAGCCTTGTTGCTTTGATACGACCTTGCGAACGAGGCATGTTGACATGGGCGAAATGTCCTTGCAAACGGGTCTTGTAAACGCTCATTGTAATTACTCCTTGTCAATATATGCTCCTTGACTCTTTAGATGTCATGGTAACCTCTAGTGAAGAAAAGAAAGGTAGGAAACTCTTATTGTGACATGATACCCTTTTGTACTTAGAGACTAAGTATGGAGGTGTGCCAGTGACTCCTCTTATGGCATGGTTCTTTCTCACGATGCCTCAAGAATTGTGCATATGTATCAATTTGGGCCTAACAGGGCCAATCATATGAGTTAGGCTTTCTCCGACCAAATTATATGTAGGATTAAGCCATCAAACAAAAAAAGAAGTCATCAAAATAGACTAAATTAATTGTTTATATATCATCAGTAACCCCCGTCTCCTGCCTCTTGAGATTTAATTTGTACAAGCCTTTGGTTGCAGTTCTCAACTGGTATAAAAAATAAAGCCCATATGTTACAAACTACAATATATAAGCCTAATAACAACAATAAAAGTTATTGGTTGCAGTTCTAGAAGCTGATGTAAATAAACTCAAAACCGTGGCCCATCATATTAACCACGTGGGCTGATACTGCGGAACGGGCTACTGTAGTTAATAGCGGGTATGGGCCTTTATATTGCAGTTGAGAACTGCAACCATAGACCTTACTTGTTATAGTGAAGCTTTTAATTAATTTCAACATTTTTTATACCACCCGAATCTTCCTTCTGATAATTGGATTTCGTCCCAACTTTGTTTAACTTGTTATTTTTGAAACTTAACAATATGCATGCATGTGAAGCGTGAATAAATTTTATATTACTGTGCGGATTATTACTTTCATAACTCAAACTACTTTTTCATTTTCATCAACGATGGCTTCGTTTATGCTCTCAAGATTCGGCTGCCAGTAATCAAAAGATTTACGATGTTTCGTTGGAGACCTTCTTCTTGCAGACTCACTAATATTCCTCTTCTTCGTCTCCGAGTACAACGATTTTGTCTCATCACTAGAATGTTTGTCACCGTCTCTCCGACCACCTCTTTTCTTGGCTCTCCCTCCGGCAGCGGCGGCGCCACCAGAATCTTTCAAGCAAGCACACAACGTACTATTTTTGCTCAAAAACCCGCAAGCCCCCGAGGCCTCTTCTTCTTGATCACCATTTTGGTCCACCGCGGCCATGTCGGGGACCGGAGACGGGCAGTACTTCATGGAGTGACGCTGCAGCTTCCGGACGGTGCTGATCGGGACAACATAGTACTTTTGGCCTAGGACGAGCGATGTCTCCGGCGCAATGATCGCGAACGGCTGCTGGAATACTTGCGGGTAGGCCACGCAGCATTTAGGGTTTCGGTGCACGATCTCGGCTGCGAGAAGAGGCCGGTCGTGGAGCTCGACGTGCCCGCCGGGATGGACGATCTTGATGAACTGGTTCTTGGTATTATTGGTGCATAGCCATTTTGAGAAGGCCATGGAAGTTTATGTCAAGAGCTGGCTCTGAGCATGTTAATGATAATATATGCAGTATTTTATATGTATATATCCTCAATTTTGGCATCATGTTTAATTTGTATTGATTTTAATTAGTGATTATTTTACTATTTTGTAGCATCGGCAACAACGTATATCAACTATGCGGCATTCTTGAATCTATATGTTGTCATGTTACATAATGCACGGATACTAAATTTTTTTTTTTTTTCCTAAACCATGAGGTTTCTGAGCGGATCTGCAAACTAGCGGTTGACATTTTTAAGCCGTTGTACCACACCCAGACTAATCTTCATTCGAGCCGGGTAGGACCACACAAGAGCGGCAAAGCTCTCCCTACCAAGTTTTAACGCAGCTGCATTCTCTGATACTCAAACTCGAGAACTAAGGTTAAGATGGAACAACCCCTTACCAGTTGACCCACGCGCTTGGTGGTGGATACTAAATTTTTCGGAGTTAGCTACGCAACGAAGATTTGGAAAAAGAAAACTACATAAAGTTAACTATAACGTAAATGTATAAAGATATGAGAACAATGAGTACATATACACGAATTAGAAGAAGAGTCAATAAGTGATGAAAATATACATTGTTATAATCAATCTACATGATTGTACAAAATTTGAAGGTAATAACAATTGAGAGTTTCACATAAGTTCAGCTTGTTTTATTCTCACACTATTTTTTTGATTATGTAGAAAAGCCGGTAGCGTAATGATGATTAAACTAGTCTTAGATCGCCAATCAATTACTCAAAAACAACATGTTGAACCAAAACAAAACACATGTAATAATGAAAACTTACTGATGTTACACAAAAAACCACAAATTTTAAGGCAAATAAAAACATGACATGTGTCGCCCGAACGCCACGTCACCATCACAATACAAAGACGACTCTACAAACTTGCTTCCGGCCCATGGCTCCATTAATTGACTCATGCCTGGACCATAGCTCCGCGGACTTGTCCTAAAACCATGATATCACAGACTCACTCCCGACCTCCTCGCCCGTAGTCAAGGATCTCACCGTAATGAGAAAACTCTCGACCTCGATCGAGGAGGTTGAACGTGTTAGATAAAGAAAATAAATCGAGACATAACAAGGTCGTCTCATCAACACGGCTTGCAACAAGGCTTGAAAGGATTGTTTACAAGGAGCAATTACAAGGCTCATTTACAAGGCTTGTTCACGTGGAGCATTTACAAGACTTGACTACCATATCAAAAAGAGAGCTCCCCACAAAGGCATATTATAGTGAAGTGTTTGGAAACATAAGGCCTTGGTGGAGCCTAAACTATAGGTTTATGGGCTTTATTCTTGATTCGTCCAGTCAATAGTCAAAGTACTTGATACATATCAAACAAAATACAAAGTCACGACACAAAAATCATGTACTTGGCAAACTATACATAAAAACGCTCTATGTGTTTTAAGGTGAGAGAAATACAACAAAAATTTAGAAAAATATGTCCAAGGTTCACAGTAGATCACATCAAGCCATAGACGGGAGCAAATCGATCCAAATGAAATTTGGTGCCAGAATGGAAGTTTTGTGGAATTTAGCATGCTGACAAAATGACCCTTAAAGGGTAAATTAGAAATTTCATAAGCTAAAACAACCCAGTTGGAGATGAAGTCTTCATAAAAGTTGTAGAGTACTTCCATAGCTTTCCAAAGAGTGGTCACATGTATTTTTTCGAGGTTGTTTGGATATTAAAATGTTACCTCAAAGGTGACGTTAAGCGCACAAATAAGAAAATAGTTGCCATGCCAACCTCAACACTATTTTTGAGTTGTGTGCGACGGGGAAAAGATCCATTAAAGGCACCATGCCACGTAAAGATATTATGCACGCCGCGGCGAATTGACCAAATCAAACGTAGTTCATTGTTTAGCTTGCGATTAAGAGGGGATCGAAAAACTAAGAATCATCATTAGAACGATAGAAAAAATGGTTTTATTGGAGCTTTTTGGGAGGCCAGGGAGCAAAAAGAGGAGGAAGATAAAGCTTGAAGACTCGGATTCATTGCGAAAGCGAAAATTCATCATTTGAGTTATTGTTTGTACTCGTTTCTCATACTTATTCTTGTTAACTTCAAAAATATGTTTACGGATTCAGTTATTTTAGCTAATGATTGAATTTTATTTACCACATAATTATGAACTAAACTCTATTTTACGTGGGTTGCTAGCAATTGTGCTATGATGTGATAAATATACTCGATTATGGTGTTTAAGGCTAATAATTTGTATTTCAATTCTAGTTCACAGTGCTTGCTTTATCCTGATCAAGTACTGCATGATCCCAATTGTATGTTCGTATCAAGACATAGAAAGTTCATGCTAAGATCACTACTACAAGAAATTTCACTTTTCGCGACAGTCAATTTTGTCGCGGAAACTCGCATCCTGTCACCGAAAGTTAATAATTGGTTGTAACCAAATGTCTTGTCACCGTAAGTACCAAGTGCACGACTGGAGCTTGTTTGTCACTGAAAGTATAGCTTTGTGCGGCAGAAAAGTTGTCATCAAAAACATAAAAGCCCAAATTTTCACTAATTGTGGGCTTTATCCATGTCAGCGTAATAGTCATTAATGTTTCTAAACCTAACTCATGGCAACAGCTTATTTTTGGCTGTCACTAAAAATAAGAATTTTTGTAGTAATTAGTTACATAGGTTGTGTTATCTTTTTGCAGTAATATGACCCTAGCTAGGAACACGTCGACTCCATAACTTAATTAGTGTTAATTGAAGTATAGTGACAACAATACTAGTAATTAATTGAGTTAATGACCTAGAGATCTCGAGAGAGGCATAGGTGGTTAAAGAGTTGAGTTAGCATAGATACTCTAATTAAATACGATAATCAGTCACATTTATCATTCCAAATGTTTATTTTGATGCAATCCACAAAATTGTCTTTCTACAAAAGTCCATTTTATTCAATTCTGTGATCACTTTACTTTGTGCGTTTCATTTACATGTGTCTAGGATAATCAAATCAAACACCACATTTATTGCTCAACTAGTGTATGTTATTTTTACATATGGTTAAATGCTTCTGGACCTCTGTAAAATCTCTCACCTCATGTAAAGAGAATTTAGCTTATTTAATTGAAATCAAAGAGTTGACTCAGACCTGTATCAAAATCGAGTCGGCTCGGAAGCGTCTGGAGGACTTTCCGACCGATCATGCTGAGGAGGAAAGGTTGGTTGGAGGCGGTAAGGTAGCGGTCGAAGCAACAACTTTTGAGGCGGATGATGGACTGAGATCCGTCGAGAACGAGCTTTACGGTCCATCGGGCGGTCTTGGAGGATCCGTTGCGGTCTTGGGTCACTGATTCCTCGTCCTCCTCGGCGAGGAGGTACTTGTCGTGGTGGCTCCGGAGCCGCACCGCCTTGGCGTTGTGAAACAGGTCCATTCCGATTCGGAAGTTTTTGACGGACTCGAACTGTAAAAAGAAAAGTCAATGAGATAGAGACAGATTTGGAGAAGAAAATGAAGATGAAAGTGAACGAAGTAGCTGTTTGTTGTCTGTATTGTGCGTGTCTTTATATACGGTGACGCCTGAGTTGAAAACAGAGCTTAGAGACAACGTGCTATAACGGTTGGTACGCGGTTCCGATGATTACCGTTAAATTGGAGTTTCTTTTTCTTTCTTTTTTTAAGTATGTACTCTAGCTCGATTTTTAATATTAATTATTTTTACGTTATACTAATATTTAAATCCAAGGTAATTAATTTTAGAATTTATCCCATATGTGCATGGAAGTTGATTCATTATTTAATAGTGTATAAGATTACAAAATATGAATTTTTAAACCAACATATCCAATACAAATTGAAGCACTCGTCTTTTCATATTGATTGTTCGTATAAATTTTGATTTTATTTTATTATCAAGTAAAAGGGTGATCTTTAAATAAGTCTAATTGATTAAATATGTATAAATTGTTTGATTTCATGCTAGTCTCGTATATCCGTTGTTAATTTGAAATGCATGTTTGTGGTATATAATTTTGTACAAATTAGTTATTAGTTTATGACATAATTTATTTTCAATTTCAACTTTATATATAAAAGATAATAGAGGTAACATGTGTGCCATTTTTGGTGGTAGTGAGGTAGTGCAATCTATATGCAACACAACACATAGCTTAGTGGGGAGGAGTAGGTAAAGACTAAAATCTATATGCAACACAACACATATCATAATTAACAATTTTAATATTGTTTGGTGTTTGATTTACTCAAAACCAAGCTAAACTAAAGGCCTAAAGCTAATAATTTCATGTGCTTGATCACAATATGCAACATGCATGCATGCAAGCCCATCTATTGACACAACCTAAAATTATGTGCCCTAAACAAGAAATTGAATCAATGAATTACAAAAAAAAAAAAAAAAACAGACATCAAATTCTTGAATTATGAAAAAACTAACATCTAATTAAAAGACAAAAACTAGGTACTAGAAACCAACATACCTGTGGTCTAATCGAAGATACTCTCGGAGAATTGGTCCACATAATTGACAACCTCGCCGACTTCAACGACTTGATGGTCTTGATCGTCGAAACCGGCGAGCCGGGCTGCGACCCCACGAAATCGTCCGAAATCGAGCTCAATAGCTCATCTGGTACCGACGAGAAGCTCGACATCGCCGATAAATAGTCCGTCAACGAATCCGATTCCGACACCTCCACCGCCTCCACGTCCCACAGTATCCAATCCACCGTCGCGCTGCTGTGAGGCTCGTCGTGGGTGATCGAGTTCCGCCACGGCGGCATGCCGCCGTTCCCGCGCAGAAGCTTGCCGCACCAGCTCTTCAGCTTCACCTGCACGCCGTCGCGTATCGGCTCCCACTCAACCTTCCAGTCCGGCACGTTCTCCGGCGCCGTCTGTAGTACCTTCTTGCCGGTCATGCCGAGAAGGAACGGAATATCGGTGGCGGTCAAGTACCGGCCGTGGCAGCTTTTGAGCCGAATCAGATGGCTCTTCTCCCCCACCATCTCCACCGTCCATCTGGCCCTCCGGGAGGACCCGTTCCGGGTCTGCCGGACGGTTTCTTGGTCGTCTTCGGCGACCAGGTACTTGTCGAGGTGGCTCCGGAGCTTAACGGCCTTGGTTTTAGAAAACAGTTCCATAAACGAAAAGTCGAAAACAGAGCAAGAAACAGAGCAAGAAACAGAGTGTCTGGTTTGGTGAAATAAATAATATATTGGAGAAGAAAAGACGGTTCTTGGCTTGTTTTGTTCGTCCAAAGAGTTGATAATTTGGGTTTTAATTAGTTTTTTATTTTAGGAAAGATGGTAAGAAAAAGGAAACAAGAGGTGGATTCGTGTTATTTATTTCTTGCTGATATTATATTGTGTTTAGTTGGGTTTTTAAATACGTAAGATTACGAAAGCAGAGACGAAGATGTCAAGAAAATTTGTATAAACTTTGGAAATACACAGTGAAGACTTGAAAACAGGGGAGAGGTTGACCAAGAAGCTTCGCGGGACAGAGGAAGGAGAAAGTGAAATATTTGGAATCAAATTTGTGTTTCACTGTTTTTATAGACATTTTGGTTTTTGTCCTGTGGATGTACTTTGAATTTCGACCCAATTGTAAAGAGAATGAACTGAGTTTGTTACCTCGATTCATTTATGTGTAGTTTCTTGTACGTGAATACGTTCAAGTTTTGGTTCATCAGAATTTACAAGAAACATCTGTCGATGAAAATTTTAACTGCTTTTTCATTTAGATAAACTACTGAAACACGTCGAACGTTACAAATAATAACATTTGTTGAAATTTGTACGATCATAATTATTGGATACTTGTATTTTAAGCTATTTAATTGGCATTGTTAGATTGTTATACCAAACTTGAAGTTTGGTACATTTAATGAGTTGTGAATCAACATATTTAGTAACTAATGTTAGTTATGAATGAGGTCTTAGGTTGCAATTCCCAACAAGTGATAGATTTTCTAAACATGACCTTTAAGTTTGAACATGAATGTCTTGCCTTTTTTTTTTTCTCAACGTGAGGATTGGATCATCATTAATGTATAGATCCACTTGGTCACACTTTTATAAATGCATGTCTCCACGTGTTAGCACGTGGATCATTGGCTTTTAACTACCATTGATTATGCCACCTCGGATATGCATTTAAGCATGGGCACTCAAATTTTCCATTAGTTTATCACACGACTCTCTCCACTTCCATAGCATCAGTCGTGTACAAAAATGATTGCTGCTACAATTACTCATAAAATGTATTTTTTCAATTTCGTGTCATGTTGGAGGTTTAACATTGAACAACACTAAGGCGACACAAATAGTAATTGCAACTATATCATAAATACATTATGATTAATGTTGATCTAATTCAATGCTTTCACTCTTACCTTAATTGCAATAAACCTAGAAAACAAGTGTATGACATTGAGTGAAAAAGGTTGATAAGGGATTGAGTTTATTAAGTTGGACTATGCTTCAATGATATTCATTGCTATTTTAACATTAATTGTCGTGCGTGTTTCACAAGTCCAACACTGACATGACACGGTTATTTAAAGTGTTTGGTTGTTCAACACACACAACACGGTTAATGGACATGTTAAATAGCGTTATTTACCAATTTACCAGCTCTATCGAGGAACATTCAGAGCACTCTTTTTATTGATTTGTATAAGGTTTAGACTGTTACATTACACATGGGAGAAGAAGCATAATAGTACAACTCATAGTTTACAGGAGTGGGAATGTGGGATAATTTCTTGATCATCTTGTCTCTTACATGCTGCAAAACCAGCTACAGGATGATGATATGGATCTAGCTGCACTTGTACGGGCTCATTTGAAATATGCAGATTCGAGGGCTGCAGCTTTCTCGCTTGCTACTGCAGCTTTCTCGCTACCGGCCATGTTATAGCTTCTTTCCTGAGAAAGAAACGCAAGAAGAGATGTGAATATGGAAGGGAAGAAATGTTGAGCACAGAAAAAAGACGCGGAGCTGTACCAGCAGGCGCCATGTAAATGGGATTCCTTCCCTCTTCTTGATTCGCTTTTCGATTTCTTCGA
>JAYMTF010003811.1:0-14394 GCA_036897485.1 Pelargonium nanum | reverse complement strand
TTTAGGTACCACATTTGGTAAACGCCACAAGTTTGGGTACTAATTTTGCCCTTATTCCATCTTAAAATGAGTGTCCTAGTTCTGCTCATGTCTTATAACAAACTTGATGTATACTACATACCTATAAGGATTAAGTATAAACTCAAATTCAAGACAAAGTGAGAAACAAGTTAAAGTTAATTTATTTTCCACACTATTACAGTTGGGTTCCATGAAGCCCAATAGGCTTATTTAGCCCATGACTTCTAAGCCATTGAGTCCCAATGGGCTCTCTCCAGCCCAACATCAACGAAGAAAATAATAGGAAACAGAAAGACCAACTGCCATGTCACACGTGGAAATAGCCGTTAATTGCTCACCAAGTTTTTTTTTTTTGTATTGTATTGTATTGCTTGGACATCCTTTTCAAGACACCGCCCTCGTTAACGCTAATTCTTAATCGGATAAGATCATACAACAACACTGTCAACACACACCTATTTCCATCTCCATCTTCAAACAACGTCACAAACCCATCAACCAAGTTCCAATTTTTGGGACACCCATTTTTCCAAAATATCCATCGTCACTGTTACAGAAGATTAGAAGAAGATAAGTTTTCGAAGAGCTTGTGGATGTGTCACTGAGTTTGTGCGTGATCTCCGTGTAATTGGTGGCTACCAGTTTGGTGTAAGTGGAGGAATCAATATCTCCAACCTTGGAGGCTTGAAAGCGATCTTTGTAGTAGAAAATTAGAGACTGTGCATGGAAGATTTTTTTTTGGTAAGTTTGATTATAGCTATTTTATAATTCCTTGTGGAGAAAAAGGATAGATTTTTGGCTGACGTGGGTTCAATTTGTTAATGGCCGGCAGTTTTTTTTTTGTGAGTTCATAGAACCTCCTCAAATAGTATTCTACTTTGTCTTTTTCTTTTTTAATGTAAAATTGAACGAAATTAAAGGACAACAAATAATTCTTCAAGGCCTAGTTCTAGATTTCTGTGGGCTGCTGGTGGGTTTGTTGAGGTCTGTATAGATATTTGTTCATATATTTATTTTTTATTTGGTGGGTTGATTCTATTCTCATTTAGCAATTGATTGATTTTTCCTTGTATTTTGTACAAAGATTCAATTTTGGTCTTAACCCATCTTCTAGTATTGTTACTTACTTGCACACACTCATGATCTTGTTTTGAAATTCTCTTCCACTGCTGTTTAGGGTTCTAGTATATATTTTTACTGCTTGGAGTTGATGCCAAGTCTTGTTTGTAGGATTCTTACTTCCTGTTAATTTGCCTCTTTAGTCGGGTTTTACTTCTATTTCAGTAGTGATTTTGTTTTTCTGTTCCTGGAAACTAGGTTGGTTTCTAGTTTTTTGCAAATCTATGAACCAGCAAAATTTATCTTAACTTTATTGTGTTAATATGCAAACAGATTTGACCACTTTTGCTACTATTACTGTTTGTTAGCACTCTAAATGGTCAATACCCATGTTGATTTTGGTACAGGTTTTCTGTGTCCGTCCGATTGCTTGTATAGTTCTTCGATGTTGGCCTGATCTCAATTGATACTATCAGTGTTCAGTGAGGATTAGGCTCTAGAAAGATAGGGAGACCTTGTGAAATGACCACCAATGGCGAGGCTGCCAATCATGGCCTTCAGATTATTAGATATTCTCCATTTCAACCATACATCACTTCATTGTCATCATCGCTGTGGTTGGATTTGAGGGTTTTCTATGTGAGGATGAGTAACTTTCATATCGATAGTTCAACCCCCGAATTCCTCACTCTCAACCATATGCCTCTAAGCCATGATACCCTTTTGGAAGTCAATGGTTCTAGAAGCGGAATTTACTCTGATGGCATCTCTTCACTTCTCAGAAGAGATAGAGCGGATAAGAAATCTGAAGAAGCCACATTTGTCAGTACAGACAGCATAAGATTGACGGGGAGTGTGAAATTTGAGGTGTTCAATAAAGAGGATCTTGTTCTCTCTGGGGTTTTGGAAATGTCAAATCGTAATGGCTATACCGGGGAGATGAAAAATAGTCCTAAGCGGTGGAGCATGAAGTGTGAAGCTGTGATCACTGCAGGCACTGGATTCTTGAAGGGAAAACATACTGTGGATGCTGAAATACCAAGTCCAACAATTGAGGTTTATGTTGCTGGTTCTTTCTCAGGGACACCAATCATATTGACAAAGACTTTGCAGCCTAGTTTTCGGAAAAAGCACAATAGGAAAGTCATGTTGGATGCAATCCCAGAAAATGAGACAGCTGAAGGCCAGAAAGAGGATCCTCCTGAATTTGATTTGCAGGTAATGATCTTTGAAATCTATGTTCTGCATTTAACTTTTGTTATCTTCTTTGATAATAATGATTTCAATATCTTTCTACTGTAGTGACTTAACGATACATTCATACATTAGCCTATATGAGCCTAAATTTTATAGGGCTTGTTTCAGTTCATGCTGTTTTCATTATCAGCGGGGAGTGATTATGAAATCGCTCTTCTTGAGTATTATTACTCCTATCTATACTGATATACTTGTTTAATTTTCTCTCTTTTCTCTATGTCATGGTAGATTGCTTAATAGAGAAAACTATTTTCTCTATTTATTCAACATATTCCTCACCAGGCTCTTAATTGTTGAGATCCAGATGGAGGTTTTCTAATATTTTATCGCTGCTAAGATGCTTCCATTCCTGAGACACGCTTCTTTTCATCAAAAGGCCAATGCTTTTGATAGATAATAATATTTTGAATTGCAAGCGAAATCTTATCCTAGATGAGTCATAGGGAGTATGGGCGCAGCTTTTGGATTGATGGCATAGTACTGTTTACCTTCCTCCTTTTGCATTATTTTCATATCCTTGTACTGCCATAATCAAGCACATGGGACTCCTCCCATTCAGATGAGGATGTTCCAGTTATGTGGGGGCCACGCTCATTTTTTTTAAGCTGTAATGCTTGCTAGATTGTCTGTCATTCAAAATATAATGGCCCATAAACTAATGTCTTGCTTCACAGTTGATGCTTCAATTAATTTGCACGTTAGTTGTGTTTCTATTTCTTGAAAAATTGAAGTTCTTGCCTTGGAGATTTAACTAGCAAGAGGGGATGTATTGACAAAGTCAATGCACTATAGTGTACTACAACTTTTAACTAAATGGAAACAACTTGAGCGTCTCGTTTCTTCTCTTCTATTTCCCCCTTGTTTGAAACTTGATATTCATACTAGAGGCACTTATCAAGTCAAGTTTCTTCTTTATTAACATCTTTGCGTTTCACTTTGTATATATTGCATATCATGCATGCTGATATTAGAAAATTTATGGACTTGTCCTTTAATATCGAGAGAATTACAAGAATTCGGAGGTGCAGCTGTTATAGATTGAGAGCTTGTTCCTCCATAAATGTTTTTTTTTTTTTGGCCTTTTGTAGAAAGTTTGACCCATATATTACTCCCTTTGTCCCAGAATGAACTTTCACTTTCCTATTTTTGTAACAATTAAGAATCATTTAGTTAGTGTTGTACTTTCATATAGCCCAATGTGCATTGGTTAATAAACTCAAGAGGTTTTAACAAACTTTTTATAGAGACATTATTGGTAATTCGTGCAAATTTAACTTACGGAAAGGAAAGTGGACCCTTCTTTTTGGACAACTTTGAGTAGAAATGGACGTGAATGCTTCCATTTCCAGTATTGTGGTAGTTTTGCTCACAATTATTTTTTTCCATTTTTTTCTAGTAGAGTTGTCGCAGCATGTCTTTGTAGATAACAAATGGCTGTTTGGACGTTGCCCCTCAAATATGACTTTCTTGTTCCGGTTTTGCAGGTAGCTGAGTACAGGAACTACAAGTTGGAGAATGAAGAAGACTATGACAGGAACTACAAGTTGGAGAATGAAGAAGACTATAACGTGTATTGGAGGAGGACGGAATACATGGATGGTGAAGATGGTGAACTCTCGTGGTTTAATGCTGGCGTAAGAGTTGGTGTTGGAATTGGGCTTGGCATTTGTCTTGGAGTTGGTGTAGGCATTGGCTTGCTTGTCCGGAGTTACCAGTCTACCACCCGAAACTTCAGAAGACTGGTCTAGTCTTTTTGTCTTGCTGTGCACCATTCCCTCAATATCCAAAGGTAGGTTTCTGCTAACCCGCATCTTTGACACCAGATTTTGACTGAGTAATGTCTGTAGCTTACAGCACGCAAGTTGTTATTCATTTTACTTATGAATGCAATATATATAGTTTTTCTTTTTAGAAGTGTGCCATAGATAATCAACAAGCTTGAATACTTGTACTTTCCTGTAAATAACTGTCTGGGAACTGGGATGGCCATTTTATTTTACTTTTTGGTGTGTATCTGGGAACTGAGACTGATAGCCTGTTTTTTGTTTTGTTTATGTATAGTAGAACTTGTTTTTGCCCAATGATAAAGGCCATTTTCAAATGGGTATCTAAATAGTCAGTTTCCAAGATTTTCTTACAACTAGCTTTGGCTCTTTTCATTCAAGGCAACATACATAGATATATTCTGTTTCTGTTGGTTATGTAATAAATTTAGACATCTGATTGATGAAGTTCTGAGCACAACGTTTGACATTTCCTCGTACAACTTACAAATGCTAAAACTGTTTTCATTTGGATTAAGATGTCATTTACTTGCTTAAGATCTATGTAGTTACTTGGTGCAAATAAAACACTGATGATCAGTTGATGAGCTAGACTGAAAAGTAAAGGGGTTGCTCAGCTCAGCTCAGCTCAGCTGGCCTGTGGCGCTACTGTGAGAGGCTCCGGAGCAACTTCAGCTCCAGAATGGCCATTACCAGCAGCAACATGTTGGGCTTTGTTGTCCAGTCCCCACATAGCTGCAGCTTTGGCATCATCTTGAGTCATTAACTTTGAAAATTCCTGGTGGTCATACTTCAAAGTGGCTTGCCCTCCAAATTCTGTCGGCAGATTTTCCTCGTCAAAGTATGTCCTCATGAGTCCCACGCTCTCTTTGTTCTTCGGATACACGAATTTCACCTTTGCAAATGTTTTAGCATCCAAGAAGTACTTCACTATCTGCTCAAACAGAAGCACAACAAAACAGTTAGCAAAGGCCAAAGAGTGAATTGAAAGATTTCAATTGTGTAGTGATCTCTGTCTGCATATTATTCGAACCTTCCAAAATGCCTCAAAAATTCGTGGCGGGTTGTAGAGGAAAGCTATGGCAAGTCTCTCTGGGTAATGGTTCTGCAAAATATTGATTGAATCTCGAGCAGATTTAATGGGGACATTTGTGCTGAGTGTCCACCCAGTGAAGTCTATCAACCATGCCATCTGTTCTTGATCCTCCGGAAGGTTAAGGATGGCATTTTCGATGAGGTAGACCAGATGTCGGATCTGATTGTCTAGTGATGTTGTGTTCTGCAATATATGCAATCATGTTTACTGACAACCCTTGAGGTAAGCTGAAAAGGGAACAATGAAAATATCATACCTGCATAGCTGGTCTCAAGATAAGAACAGTCCTGCCAGATCGATCATGAAAATTCGCTCTGTATACTTTTCCTGTCTCACCTTCGACTGCAACTTGATTCTGAAAGCAATGTTGTTTTACACTTTCACTTTTACATGGTTACGAGCAAGTTTGCATATAGAAAAAGATTATCAGTTTAGATGGTGCAAGGCAGGGCTTGACAAGTTGAAGACAATAGTCAATAGCTAGCTACACATCCGTGGCTGCAAGCCCGTTGCTCACATTCTACTTATCACCCCTAAGTTTTCCGGCATTAGGTTTCCATCAGTTTAAGGTATACTCTAATAAGTGTGCCATGAGATACAAAAAAGATAATTACAGTGAGATTATTTACAGTTTTACACCCCTGTACTGTAGTCTCCAACATGAAGAAGAAAACTATTCTCTATTGCCTAAATTTTTTTATGTATGAACACAACATACCTTGCACCATCAAGGCCTTTACTTCCCCCAAAGTCACACACTCAATAAATAAGGGCGAAAATATAATATAAGGCCAGATAATGGGACAGTGATCACTGGAAGCCGGTTAAGTCACTTAGGGTTACATAATTTCATTGTGGGAGGGAAGTGCGGTTTTCATATCCCATGCTAAAGAAATGCAAGTGTCTACAAGCATTCTCCACCACATTGAAGTTGCCATATCAGGTGTTCTCTTCTCTCTCTTTATAATCATTTCAAGCAAGATTGTAGGTCTCACTTAACACTAAACATATTAATGAAAGTAAAGGCAGTCACGGTAATGCAACTTACCCAGCGAATTTCCTCGGGTTTAAAGGTTGATCTCCACTTCAGTGTCTCTTCCAACATTTTCTTTGATTTGTCAATATTCCAGTTCCTGGCTTCCAAATATCTCTTAAAGCATGCATCAGTGCAGTACTGTAAGTTGCGCCCAGATAGCGGTCCAATTGCGCTCTTCAGTTCATTGACCTGTAAATAGAAAATTATTATGAAAGATCTGTCAAATATATAAACTTTAATGACAAACAAACTCTAAGATCTCCCCAAGAAAAAAAAATGACGCAGAAAACAAAGGAAGATCTCCATATAAAAACAGTAGATGTAAAATGTGAAGATCAACACATTCTCTATACTACCAACATATAAAAACGTAGTTGGCCCTGTATACAGCTGAAATGGCAATGAAGGATTGAGAAACTAAATACAGTTAAAACTTGAAGACAGTGAAGGTCTGTTAAAGGTGAACTGTCAACTGGATACAAAAAAATATTAAAGTTTCTCATTGCTTTTGCAAATGATTTAATAGGTTTCACCAAATTATGACTACTGGAGAGGCCAAAAAAAAAAAATGCTACTGTGTTGAACCTAGATAATGCATACAATTTCAGAAATCTGAACCAACCATTACCTTTAAGTCAGACTTGACCACCTCATCCTCCTGATCATGATGAGAATTACTCCAGCGACGAAACATGGTCAGACTCTACAATCTAGCAACTGAACTAAACCTGTAATAGTAAATCACATTTTAGAACATTCAAAAAAGTCTCTCCAAATCAATAAAAATGATCATAATTGCATGTTTAAATAGCACTAACTTGCACCCACGACCAAAAAATCATGGATTATAACAGCAACTTGCACAACTGAATCACTGATTTGATTGTTAAATGTCTTCTATAAACATTAAAATATGCAAAGACCAATAACACTATAACAGTAATAAAAAGCACCCCTCCAGATTATTTGATTCTATTAATGTAGGCCAATGCCACAGATGTAGTTGTAGTGTAGGTAAGCAAGTTTGCTCGATTAACTAGAGATGACATTCCAGAAAGACGGCTATGTTTGTGCTCAGTGTAAGGAAGTCTGACCATTTTATTCACAGACATTACATGTGCAAGTGAGTGTACCACATATTGCAAGATACTGAAGAAAGCAAATTGGCCATACAGTGGATCCCATTGAGACACCCAACTAATAGCCTTGAAGCTGATTATCCTCGTGAAAGGCATCATATCATGACAAACCAAATTCATGCACAGTGTACTACGGGAATGAAACTCTACCCTTGCACAGGAGAAAATGTTGTTGTAGCGGTAACCGATGTCCCACAACTTTGTAGCCAGCGACAACATGAAGACATGAATGTCAGAAACTGGTATCTACTTTACCTTCAGTATAATATTTATTAGGACCCCCGAAAAATGTTTTGCAGTGATGCACATGTGAGATGAAAATATCCCCCAAACTAGCAAGTATTGAGAAAGAAAAGTCTTGCATGCAGCCCAACGTGAATATCATACTCGATAACCAAAACTTAAGAACTAAATATTTTGCTCCAATAAGAAATCATGAGTAATGCTCACAGATAAAGAAACAAAAGGATCCAAGATTTCTCATTTGACAAAACCTAAAGACTACCCAGGCAACAACCTAAATTGGTAAGGAAGATGGCTACGAGTAACTGTAATCATCTCAAGTGCTGGATATTCATTTACATCTAAAGGCAAGGTTGCCTCATGTAACTAAACATAACCGTAAAAGAAAACAAATAACACTAGTAGTCAGCCAATGTATCTTCAAACCGAAACTATGGAAGCAAATATAAGGGCTATGAATGCCAGACTCATTGTGCTCGTTTAACTAAAAGCTTAAGCTGATGGGTTAAAGGTTCAACTTAATTTTAATATCTAGCACGCCCCCTCACGTGCAAGCCCATTTTTGTTCCGTGCATGCTGGAATTTAATATGGGTGATGGCAAGACTCGACATCGGGACCTTAAAGGTCACTAAGACTCTGAAACCATGTCAAGAACCGACTCGATTAGTGGAGGACAAAAACCTGGTGTCATTTCATCTAACAACATATGTGAATTTTCACAGGAAAGCAGCTCTAAGAATAGAAATTTCTACCCCATTTAAAAAAGTTAAGCTCTCAACATAAAAAAGAGAAAATAAATGAAAAGGTCATCACACAAAATAAGTTGGATCAACAGACAAACCGTGATTCAACAACCCTCCAACCCCTAAAAGAAAAGGGTATAATTATAAAGGTAAGCTTAATCTTCAAAAAATAATAATAATAATAATCTTTCAACAAGTGAATATGGAATAGCAATTGGCTTGGCGACATCAATATGTTCCTTGCGGTTGTAAAGTTCACAAAAACAAAAATCAACAAAATTGAGAAGCTCAACCAACCAGATCATTTATTACATGGGCCAACAAAAAAATGCAACTTGGCTCTCACTGATTGAAGAAAACTTAGCAAGTTGCTGAAAAGTCTGCTAAAACAAACCAACCAAGAAACAAAAAAAGAAGAAGAAAAAACAGTAATAACCCAGATTTTTTACATGCATCAAAACCAAGAATCAATACAACAAAAAGCTCAATAATCCCAAGAAAAAACAGTGAACCCACCTGGGTGAAGCCAATAGAGGAAGAGAAATGATGGCAGTGTGTCCTCTCCACAGCTTCTCTGCTTTCTTCTCTGCTTTTTTCTAGAAATGTGAAGACTCAGAGAGATGGGTAGAGACAAGAAGTAGCATAGAAGAGTATAGCAGAAACTGACAGAATGGGTAGGTCACTATTGGGTTGCAAATTGGCTGATCACTTTCGCAAAAATGTGATGAGCACTGGATTGATTTTCTAGAACTAGGAACCGACCCAGCAAGAGAGTGAAAACACCAGTCCTGCTTTTTTGTGTATGTGTGGTTTTGTTTTGTCGATTTGTGAATTATGTGTGGTTGCTTCTGATATTTTTATTTGTTTAGGAGGAGCAGTGGTGAGCTGAGAATGTGGTGGAGTGCGAGGAGCAAGAGATATTTTGTTGATTACTTGTGTTTTATGCTTGTCTTTTTGTGTGGGTGCGAAAACGGGTCACAGGGTTACTATAAAAAATGCCAAACTTTCAGGTTTCAAATGGCTTCCTCTGACGAAAGATGAGTGGGTGGGTTGCCTTTTACTTTTCTCCGATTTACTCGGTTCGGTTCAGTTGAAGATGTAGCTATTTCGGGTTTAGGTTAATTTAGGTCGGGATTTACTTTCTAGTCATAGGATATTTTAATTTGTATAAATTTGTCTTATCTGATTCAATTCAAAAGTCGGTTAAATCAGATTCTAGACAGTCACATATACATATCTAAATTATCGGCTCTAGATGATGACTATTGTTTTGGGATTTCAACTCTTAAACATCAACGATGTGATATTCAGTTAAAAAAAAGATAGTTACTAATGCATTGGTCCAACCCTCCTTTTGAATCAATGACTTGGATTTTAGAGAGTGTTCTAATTAAGACTTGGATTATGGAAGTTTTCTTTTCAACCTATATGATTTGGAAAGTTGTTGGAGTTGGAACAATTTCCTTTGACCTTAAGGAGATAAACTGACAACCACTCGATTGGGGCGTTTTGGCGATTTAATTAAGTTGTGTAATTTGGTGATGTGTTTCTCTTTCTGATTTTATGTTATTGAATAATTAGATTTCTAGATGTATATTGTATGTAGTGATCGTCTCATTTACAAATAGAATGATATCTCTTTATTTTATTCTTGTTGTTCTATTGGCTCATTGTAGTCTTGTTGGTAAATCACTTGAACAGTAAAATGAGAAAAGTTAGGAGGTTTGAAAACAATATTATTGATGTAGAATCAAAAAAATATATACAACATACGTGAGACATTCAATCTCATAACTAAGCTATAGAAATGAACTCTTAAAAGGTCTTGATTCATATAGTTATACACACTAAGTCAAGAACTTAAGAAAGTAAATATATGCAACAATCAAAGTATCTCTCTGATGGTCGCTGCCAAAACTCGACACTCTGCATCTACAAAAGAAAAGGAAATAACTTACTACTTTTTAGAGTGTGTCATAATATGAGAGATGGACAAAAAATAAATAAAGATAATGGTGGATTGACTATGTATATGAGAATTCTTGGATTGTCATGTCATCAGAGACGGATCTACTAGGAGTGCATTGGGGGCAGCTACCCCCACAAAAAAAAATTATTTTAAAATAATTCTTGTATTTGTCCATTAAACTCTTATATTTGTCTATATGATTTGATGAAATTTAAATGATTGCCCCCACAAGATATTTAATTATTGTCACAATAGTTTGATGAAAAAATTATTCTTATAGTTTACCCCCACACAATAAAAATTCTGGATCCGCCCCTGCATGTCATACTATTGTTGGTGAGGATATCAAACACATACATGTGCCAACTCAAGTAGATATCAGATGTTGAATGCAAAACTTTTGTGTCATGGAAATATACGAGGTATTTAATATTTTAATTTTGAACTCGACATATATGTACTTTTTCATCTTCTATACCAAACAATGTATATTGACATCATCTATATCTTATTGTGATTTATCGATCTTCATACATAGTAATCGCAGGTCCGAGACCAAGGTATCAACAATACCAGGTTGCCAAATATTCGAGGACATTCGATCATAATATAGGGTTACATTACCATATGAAACCGCTAATTAAGAATTGTGCTTTTCAAGAATTGAACATCTCTAGACAAATAGATCTATTTTCTTTCCAAATTATAAACTATATGCTTTTTTGACCTTTCAGGCCTATGAAAAGAAAAAAAAAATCAAAGAGAGTTTATTAGACAAACGAAGGTAGCTAGAGAGATATTTTATTGCTCATCTTGATCTCAGTCGGGTCGACGGCGTCGTTTGACTCCAAAGCCATCTTCCCAAGCCTGAGAAGACTCCCAGTGGCCAAAATAGCCTTGGGATTCAAATCATGCAAGGCCCGCGCGTACAAACTCCTACTCGCGGCATTGGCCATCTCCAACAGCTCCTCATCCTGGGCCGGGCCCAACAAGCAGTGGCCCAATATTCTCAGTATCGGCTGCAGCAACTCCCACGGCAACGGAATCCTCCCCGGTTTCCGTACTCGCAGGTGCTTCGCACTCGCCCCCACCTGCTTCTCCACCTGTTGCTGCTTCTGGTTCGGCTTCTTCGAGTTCTCGCCTTCCTGATCTTTAACATAATCGTCTCTGTACATGTCTCCTTCCTGTCCGGCCCATACTATACAGTACTCGCAGAAATCGATTTTCGATGCCACCGGCAATTTCGCGATCCTGTTGTAGTACAGTTCGAGAGCAACCCCCACGATCCGAGCCCGGCGCGTGGATCTCATGGTACCGTGAGGCTCGAGGCTCGGAGATATGACGGCGAGGTGGAGGCCGGTGGCGTTGTTCTTCCCGCAGGGGGCTTTGTTCTCGTGGTACAGGCTGGCGTGCGACATGTCCGGGATGTTGAGCGTCACGGCCTCGCCGGCGCGTGAGGTGGTCTCGTGGGCGTAGAGGGCTAAGAGGACGGCCTCGAAGCCGGCCAGGGGCCGGCGGATGACGACGCGGGAGAGGTAGACGCCGGCGATGACGGGGAGGTGGCGGAGGACGACGAGCTGGAGGTTGGAGTCGGAGGATTGGAAGGTGTCGTAGAGCCAGCGGCAGAGGTGGTTGTCGCCGGCGCCGGAGTCGGGTTGGCGGAGGAGGGAGGAGATTTTGGCGGCGAGGTCATGGTCGTGGAGGAGGGCGTGGGCTGGGTTGGTGGAGGAGGCGACGGAGGGAGGGATGGGGGTGATGATGGAGGAGAGAGATTGGATGGCGGTTCGGGCTTTGGGGATGGAGTCTTTCCATGAGGTTTCGGAGGAGGCGGCGCCGGAGGTTTTTGCGGCGGGCCTTTCGTCGTCGGAGGAGGAGGATGAAGAGTCGGACATTGGTGGAGAGCGAGAGAGGAAGGAAGTGGAAGGGAAAGGAATGGGCGTAAAATGCAAACCATTTTTGCAAACGAAGGGGGAGAAATGTTAGGGTGAGGTGCGTGAGTGGAATGTTTCAAGGTGCATGAGTTAAGTATGGAGATAATTTAGGAGGGATGATAGGATATTTTGATGGTTACCTTAGTGGTGTAATGTTGTTAATTTAATCCCTAACTATTTTAGTTAATAAATTATTTTTTATCCATACTAATGCTAGTGTGTATAAATTCACAGAGTGTCCGAAATCTCAGCCTTGATTCGTTGGTAGAGACTCTAATTCAAGACACAAAGATAAATGTAAATTCATTTGTACGTGTATGAGTATTAAATGATGAGATCGCCTCATTGGTATAGATTAACAATAAATCATGGCTCACATTTTTTTTTTCTCTAAATCTATATTATGTATATGAGTGTCAAATAACTATCCACTTATATTTATTAGAGTGAAAATAATAATGATACACTAATTGGAGTTTACTTTTAATGTGATGATACGTGAAATCATAAATACTTCATATTTCGATACGTAACGCGTGTTTTTCTTAAACAACTTGACACGCCTTACACAAATCATCGAACCAAATTGATGATATGAATAGTTTGAAGAAATTTTGCACCAAGTATAGTTTCAAAAATAGTTCCCTACAAAACTCGAATGAATAAATGGGTCAATACTTTAAAACGGGTCAAATAAAAATGGTCGGAATTAGAATTCAGCCCAAAAAGTATGGCCCGCAGCCTTGCACCAAGAGCAACAACCGTCATTGCGTCAAGAGGTTTGTGAAGACGATGACACCAACTTTTGCAAGCTCAAGTGGCCCACAATTGTGAGTCCATCTTGTACCAAATGGAGCTATTTGAGACAGATAGAGAGAGAGCTAGCGTCGTTCTTCACGAGGTCAAATTAACGGTCCACTGTCGTGCGCGAGTCCTTCACCATGATGTCATCTAGCGTCGTTCTTCACGAGGTCAAACGGCTCACTGTCGTGCACGTGTCATTCACCATGATGTCATCACTTTGAAACATTGTGGAGACGATAATTTGAGAATATAAGATCTCAAACAACTCGCACTTGTTAGGGGACATCATATATGATATTGTTATTTAAATTAAGAGCTTAGCGAGAAAGCTCATGCGTCGCCGAAATTGGGCACCGTCCACCTCGTGACCCTGGCCCCATCCCCACGTCCATGAGCTGGCGCCCAAGGTTTTAGCTTTAGTGGATTCATCTAGTTCTAGCATGAGCTCTTCACGATCTATCCCATTTTGACCTTTTCAAAGTGGTTTTGGGAAGTTTTGAAGTCTAATATTGATTGTCGTTTTATGTTACGGTCACTACTTATGTTGTACTACACCTCTCTACCAATTTGTGGTTTGCGACTATATTCTACAATTACACATTTTTATAGAACACTTAATCAAAATTCGAGCTCTTAACTCCAAAAAAGTTAGACCTCTCAAATGGCCTAGCGCAACTAACTGGAATTTTACTAAGATTTATTTCAAAAGTTGCACATACTAGAAAACTAGAACATTTAAAAAAAATCGATCTAAATAAGGAAAAGATGGATAATGTCATACAATGATATTTGAACCCGAGATTTCAAAAGGAATTCAACATATTTTGTTTATCGATGTCATCTTTGTTATTGGAAAGTCTATCCCATTTGTTTTGAAATTTCCTTGCCCTTTCCAAGTACTAGGGAAGTCCTCTCTCCTTAACAATGTTAATCCTCTTCTTGGTAACTGTGATAACTATAGTGTGCATTATTTTGTGAAACAAAATCCGTAATTATATTTTAGTGTTAATTTACAACATCACTCTAACATGACTTTTGAGCAAAAACTTGTAAAAAAATAATCTCATTTCAATTGCATATTAATATGCATTATTTAAAAAATATATATTTATAATAAACAAATAAAAAATAAAGATATTACAATCATAATATAATATATAAAAATGGAAATGTGAAACTCATTACATCATCATAAGCGAAAATCACACTCTTTTTTTTTTTGAAGAAAGCATCAATTTCATTAAGATCAATAAATAATTACAGACTCGATAACGAACAAACCTGACATAGAACCAACTACCTTAGTAACCT
>JAYMTF010003810.1:0-14395 GCA_036897485.1 Pelargonium nanum | reverse complement strand
GAAATTTGAATCGTCACAACTGGTTTTGAATGTATATGTGTGTGTGTATATATATATATTTTAATTAAATTCAAAATTCGATTCCATCTAATCCGAACTTCTTTCGGATCGGACTTGAATTTATGTTTATAAATCTGAATTCGAAAACATAAATTCAAATTCGATGCGAAATTTAAATCGCCACAACTGGTTTTGAATGTATATATCTTAATATCTGTATATATATATATGTGTGTGTGTGTGTATAAACTCGTATCCGATCCGAAATTTAGATACAAAACTGGTTTCGAATTTTTGTTTATTTTTTTTCTATTGTTCCAGAATTTTCAAATATAAATATGCATTATTTGAAAAATTAAAATCATAATATTGTTCCTCCCAAAAAGTTATATGAAATCATTTTTTTTATCTCAACCGGACATCCGAGCACAAAGTTATGAATTTTTAAAGTTTAGATCGTAAAATTGAAAGTGGAGAAATGAGAATCCCATTTCATCCAACATAGGTGAGAATCAAATTACTCATAGGTGAGAGAATGAGAATGAGAATGAGAATCGAAATGGAAATGACTCAAATGAGTGTGTTATAATCCATACACCATCAAGACATCAATGAGAATTTCATTCTCATTCTCGTTCTTCATTCTCATTTTCAAACCATAATTGTTAATTCAAACGGTACCTAACTAACTTGATTGTCAAGCAAATACGAGTGTGTTACACAACTTTCTTCTTACCTAGTTGGGATTAATTACATTATGTCCAAAGAAACGAAAAATGATCTCTAACTTTGCATAAAACAGAAAGAATCAACTATCAAGAATAAAGAAATGTGTTTGTTGGATGTATTTGCGTCAATGGAACGTGTATGTTGTGAGAGAGTACGGAGGTGTTAGAGTCCAATTCCAATCTGAACACTTTGTGTGGCCACTGATTTACATTCTTTTTCTTTTTTTGATCCCACTATTTCTTTCTAATATGGTCAATATTTTTGCTTTGGAAACCAAATATTTCATAAATTAATTCCTTCCGGAAGATTCTATTTGACAGCAAAGTATAAAAGGAAACAAATTAATGCCTCGTTAAGAAATTACAAAGGAAAATGATGATTTGGGAAAACTTAGGAAATAAGAAGAGTAATGTTATACGTCACTAATTTTGTACAAAAATATTATATTGATAACTTGACTGAATCAACGCGTTATGGGTAAAACAGAGTGCACACGTCATAATTTTTTGGAGAATGATGGTACTATATACGTCGGACTGTTTCGTTAAAATTAATTTCAAACTACGAAAACATAAATATATATTCTTCCTATAGATTGTCAAGTTATTTGGTAAAAATAATGTATAAAATTTGTGACATTTAGTAAAATTTTTGATAACAAATTTAAAAATTCATTGAACGATGACCGACACGTGTCAATTGTGTTTATGACAGTGGCAAGACAAGGCGACACGTGCCGCTCTAACTTGGGCGCCAAGTTTAGAAAACGACAGGTACAGTTGGAACCGTCTTTGACAGCAACGCATCCCGCACACTAACAACTCTCTCTCTCTCTCTCTACCCACAGTCCATTTATAAGACGCCTCCTGCTCTTTCTCTCTCTAGAATCACAGCTACCTGTGGAGCCTTCTTTTTTCTCTCTCTCCTTCTCCGTTTCGGCGATTTCCCAGATATTTGGTGAGCCAGAATGCGAACCTTTTCTGTTTTCGAGAGAGCTTCTAAAGCTTTCCGTGACCATCCTTCGCTCTCTAAGCTGCTAGTCGTCTTCACCGTCAGGTACTCCATCTTTTCCTTTTTCGATTTCCTTATGAGTTCTGTAATCCGTATACTTTTATGTCTGGTTCACTGTGTGGTGTGTGTTCTGTTGTTGCGTGAGTTGCAATCCGGAGCATGAATTAATTTTGCTACATGTATCCAGTCATTTACAACCTTCTACTTCTCTGTTTCTAAAATGCGCTGATTCCATTCGATTTCGCATTTTTATTAAGAACTATTCATGCTATGTTTGGTCATGCGTTCTAGGAAGGTTCAGTAACGAGACATCTGGTCTTTGAACCACGCTAAAATGTGATTTAGAGTTTAGAATATTAGATCTGTGATTTGAATTCAACATATTGGTTTTCAGAGGAAGAATCTGAATTCTAGTCCACGGACTCCTTATGTCATTTTAATATATAGTTGTAAACTATAAACCATCCATGAGTTCTTATACAAGAGAATGTAATCATCGTTTTTATTGTATTAGTACAGTGTTCTTTTGATTATATAATGTGTTTATTTCATTTGATCTCGCTCACTATGAATTAGGTGCGGATCCTGTATTGCTTGAAGCTTCTGGAGCAACATTTTTTATTTCTGAAAAGTTCTCATATGCAATTTAGAGTTCAGAGGAATAGATTTATAATGTGAAGTTCAGACGAACTTTTGTATTGGTTTTCAGATATAGAATTGATTTATAATTTAACTGTCTCAAAATTTGATGTTATATAGTTTACAAGTTTAAGGAGCAGAATCCCATGGCTTCTCATCTATTCTTCTTTAAATATGCTCCCTGTTTTATTGTTTTACTTGGAAATCCAAAAATAAGAGATATGGAAATGGATTTGTTTTGGTGGATTTTTGCTAGTTGCTTGCTTTATGTAAATATTTTTTCTCCAATTAAAGAATGAAGAGTACCCTTAGTGTAAGTGACATAGCAGGTAATTGCAGAGGAGTACCTTCAAGTAAATTCTATGGAGTCAAGGCATATTTGACTTGTACTATGTATACTCACTAATTCAACTATTTTGCTGATGCTTTGTTTTTTCATTATTGCAGTGGCGGTGGGCTTTTAGCTTATTCTGAGGCATATCCATCCAATATTGCATATAGTGATGGTTTATCTCAGGTGGAAGGAAAAAAGAAGGTGGTGGTTCTTGGAACTGGTTGGGCTGGAACAAGTTTCCTAAAAAAACTGGAGAATTCTGAATACGATGTTCAAGTTGTATCACCTCGCAATTATTTTGCATTCACCCCTTTGCTCCCAAGTGTTACCTGTGGTACAGTAGAAGCTCGCAGCATTGTTGAACCCATTCGGAACATTGTTAGGAAGGTAATAAACAGAGGATTGGGCAGTGGTGGTGTTGCATTGGTTTTGACTGTCATTTATGCATCTGTTTTTTTTCATCTTCACTTTGCTATAATTCATATTCAATCCTAATGCTCTTTTGTGAACCAAGGTTCTATAAACATGTGACAGTGAGCTGAAATTTACAACGGACTGATTGGTACTTCAGCCGTAACTGGAACAAGGAACATAAGTGGTCTTGAATTGTGTATAGAATACAAAATAAAAGAGTACTGAAGAATCATTGAAATACTATGTGAAGTGCAAATTAAGAGCAAAGGCTTGAAAACATTATGTTTATGCAGGTCTAATGTCAAGAATTTTTTAATGTTTGTAAAGAAAATCAGTTTTTAGAAATTTCCTTAAATAGTCTTGAATTGGCATCCTTCAATATCTGGAGTTGTGCAGTTTGAGGCACGGTACTGGACTGTTTTCCAGTTTTGTCTGCATAGTACTCATTATATGTTTTGGTCTTTTTGGAATTATGAACTAATAATTTCGATTCAGCGTAATCATGCTATTTAAGTAATAGCTCCTTTCTTCCTTTTTGGGTTTAGTTTTGAGCGTTAGGTGATCCTTGTAGTTCTAGTCATCATTAGATGACATACTGACTGCAGGATTTCCATTTTCCTCTTAAGCAGAAAAATGTTGACGTTCGTTTCTGGGAAGCAGAATGCATCAAAGTCGATGCAGGAAATAAGAAAGTTTATTGCCGATCTACTCAAAGCAGCAATTTGGATGGGAAAGAAGAATTTGCTGTAGACTATGACTACCTTGTAATAGCAATGGGAGCACGTTCTAATACTTTCAATACTCCCGGTGTAGAGGAGAACTGCCATTTTCTCAAGGTGACTTTTGTCAATTTATTGATACTTAGGCACATCCCTATGTCTCTATCATCTTTCCTACCTACTGTTGCTTGGAAGTCCAGTCTGTAGATGAGTTTTTCAGTGTTCTGTTTTACAGGAAAAAAGGGAGAAGAAATCTTGTTGGTGATTGTCTTTTCATTGACATTTACCCCTTTTACAGGAAATAGAAGATGCTCAGAATATCCGTAGAAGCGTTATTGACTGCTTTGAAAGAGCATGCTTACCAACCCTATCCGAGGAAGAAAGGAAAAGGATTCTTCATTTTGTTGTTGTTGGTGGTGGCCCAACTGGTGTAGAGTTTGCTGCAGAGCTTCATGATTACGTCAACGAGGATTTACTGAAATTGTATCCCAGGGCCAAAGATCTAGTAAAGATATCTCTTCTCGAGGCTGGAGATCATATATTGAACATGTAAGGATGTTTTGTCCTTGTAATTTCTTTTGAAGTGTTACTTTCTCTTTTAAGATATAGTTTCCGTTACTCTTATATTGGATCTGGTAATTGTTTTTAATGTATTTATAACTCATAAACCGTTGCATTTCATTAAAAATGAATAGCCTTTTCAGAAACACGTTATTATATGACACGTATAAAGTCTTAGTCTCTTGAGAAATTGTTTGATCTATTTGCAAGAGGTCTTTAAGTTAAACTTGGTCCCAATAGCATAAATGTACTGTTATGATTTGTCTATGCAGATGTGTCATGAAATTACTTTATAGTATTGCATGAATACTCTTGATAACAATTATGCAACCGTTAATATATACGAGTCTTCTTTGTTGATTTCACTGTTCACTTGCATGTATTCTCTTGAAAAGATTTGTGCAACCGGTAATATTATTTAAATTCAATTATTCACACTCCAGTAGTTTTCTCATCTTTGTAAGATTCTTGTTTTGCAGGTTTGACAAGAGAATAACAGCCTTTGCGGAAGAAAAGTTCAAAAGAGATGGTATTGATGTGAAAACAGGATCAATGGTTGTGAAAGTATCTGACAAAGAAATCTCCACCAAAGAAAGAGGAAATGGGGAAATCTCTACTATACCATATGGAATGGCAGTCTGGTCAACTGGCATAGGGACCCGTCCTATAGTTATGGATTTCATGAAGCAAATTGGTCAGGTGTGTATCTTCTGAACCTGTGAATATATTTTACAAAACTAAACTTATTTTTCAAATCTTCCATATTGTTTCCAATATATAAATACGTTACTGCTTATACTGAGCATGTCTGTTCTTTGACCATAGGTGAATAGGCGTGTTTTAGCAACTGATGAATGGCTGCGAGTAGATGGGTGTGACAATGTCTATGCACTTGGTGATTGTGCCACAATTAATCAGCGCAAAGTGATGGTATGTGCACCTCTACGATATTATTTTAAAACTCCTTGAAAGTTCAAAGGATTTGGTTGACGTCTTTACTATCATATGATGATTCTCTTTTGGTTCTTTCATGATAATGAATGGCAGATTATGTCTGTTATCTGAAGACATCACATTTTGTATCAATATAAGAACATATAGAAGGCTGAGAATTTTTTTTCCTATTAGTGTTGACCATAATATTTTTCTGATACTCAGCTTTCACTAGTTTCCTCTCTTTGGACATTGAGTTGGCGTACAAACAATTTTTAATCATTGTAAATTAGAAATTTATTAGTTTCTCTTTTCTGGGCTCAATCGTAGAACTAATGATCAATGTACATCATCTATTATATGGTTGCTACATTCGGTAATCAATCTATTGCAAACTTAGATTTCATGTAATCCCTATCAGTTGGATAAGGAATGCATGAAATCTAATTTATTGGGAAAGTTATAATCCTTACTATGAAATTTTCTGTTTCAAAACTAGCCCTGCCTTTTGTGCAATACAACCTACTGAAACAATTAATTATTGGACATCATTATGCTGACTGCACCTTATTTGTATTGCGATTGAGGAAATTTCTTAATTTTGATAAAACAGCGAACTAGTTATTTTATCTATTTATTTTCTTAATTACCGTTCTGCATCAGGAGGATATTTCAGCAATATTTAGCAAGGCAGACAAGGACAATTCTGGAACACTCACAGTTAAAGAATTTCAAGAAGTCCTGCATGATGTTTGTGAAAGATACCCCCAGGTAGAGCTCTACTTGAAGAAGAAGCAAATGAAGAATATTGTCAATTTGATGAAAGAAGCCAAAGGGGATGCTGCAAAAGAATCCATTGAACTAAATATCGAGGAGTTCAAATCAGCTCTTTCTCAAGTGGATTCTCAGATGAAAAATCTTCCAGCAACTGCTCAGGTATGTGTTGATTTATCTTATGAAATGATAAACACATGCTATGAAGTCAAAAATGTGAATTTAATCAACAAAACTTGTGAACAAAACACACTCAAATTAAGAGATGAAAGAGATAGAAAAACTTAGACATTAAAACTCAATTCAGGGAGGGAGGGAAATAATACGTATCAAAACTCAATTCAGGGAGGGAGGGAAATAATACGTATCATTAGAATCGTAATCTCTTTCATAATCTTCATGCCATCGTCTCCCTCTGTTAAAAACTTTGAATAAGACTAACATCATGCAGGACTTCTTGAAATGATTCCATTGACATATATTAGATTACAAATAAGGAACATCTGGACTTTAGGGAACATATGCCTATGACTTGAGTGAGCAAGTCGTGGCATGTGAGAGGGCAATACCATAATGAGTGGTATGACCTGGCATTTGAGAGGGCATACCATAATGAGTGGTATGAACCCAATAAAATTTGTTAGACTGTTTCTTAATACACTTTCATTGGGGCAAAAACAAGATTTATTGGTGTCATAACACTGCATACTGTCAATTGTTTAGACCACTTTGGTTTGGTCCGCAAACTCAAAGTGTGCATTTGAAGGATTGACCCTTGCATAATTTTGCAGGTTGCAGCTCAGCAGGGTGATTATCTTGCCGATTGTTTCAACCGCATGGCAGAGTGTGAAAAAAATCCAGAAGGTCCTCTCAGGTTCAGGGGAACAGGTCGCCATCGGTTTCGCCCCTTCAGGTACCAATAGTAACTGAAATGGAACTGTGTGTGTATTTATATTTTGGACATGATCAAACCTGGAGCCTATATTCTTAACATGATTCTGGTGACTAACCTAGCTTAGAAAATACTTGTTTCTGAATTGTCTCCACAAGTTCCTCAATGGGGCACTTGTATCGTATGCAATATACTGAAATCTGCATATATCTTTCTAATTTTATCTCCCTCGTTTTTAACTAACTTTTGGGCTACATGATATCTGGTTGCCTTGAAAGATGTCCTTAGAGATGTAGGTTTAGTTTATAGATTAGAACTCATTGGTGTATTTCAACTACTTCCAATCTATAATAATTGTCCAATTAACCATTTACGTACTGGTGTGGGGGCAACTTTGTATGTAGGTACAAGCATTTCGGTCAGTTTGCTCCACTGGGTGGTGAGCAAACGGCGGCACAACTTCCTGGAGATTGGGTTTCCATTGGCCACAGCTCCCAGTGGCTTTGGTATTCTGTGTATGCAAGGTGATTCATCCATCTTTATTGGTTAATTAAGTGAAGTGCTTTTGACTAGTAAAATTCTGATCCATTTGTTGTTTATAAATTTCAGCAAGCTAGTGAGCTGGCGTACCAGGTCGTTGGTGATATCAGACTGGACCAGACGTTTTATATTCGGGCGGGATTCAAGCGGCATTTGATTTGATTTGAGGCAGCCTGATAAGTCATTTCTTTCCAATCTGCATCGCCTATGTACGTATTTTGTTAACCAAATTTTGTTCAATAATCAAAATCCCCAAACAAAATAGGTTTCGTTTATCTGATTCTACGAAAAATTGTTAGAGGTGATTGCTTTTGCTGCATCTATCAGCACAGCTGGCTACTGGATATTACTGTACTAGTTATCGCCCTTGCTAGCTTGTTGTTTCTCTGAATAAACGTTTTCTTACTTTTATTCATCATATTAGGTTTGTTCCAGAGTAAATCAATTGGCCGGGACGACTACTATTAATCAATTTGTCCTTACTATGCACTAAGAACCTGTTTGTGAGCTCCAATTTTTGCCTCCTATAACATGACCATGCAGAATATAGAGGAAAAAATTTTGTTTGGTAAACCACCTCTTCCAATATTCGATTGATTTTGGCTCATATCGGTCTGGTTTTGGTCCAATTAGGCCCATATTAACACATGGAAAAACTAATACGAATCACGGTTCACATATCTTGGTCCACTGTCCACATAATCTTGTCCAATACTAAAATGAACCAATTCATGTGTATTTGAAAGTTTCCAAACTACATTATACTTCCAAATACTTTACAATAATAAAAGTTTAAGAGAGTTTCTACTATAAAGACTCCATATAAGGCGAAGTACAAAACACAATCACGCATGTATTAAACAAAATTCACATACACTAACGTCAGAGGTGAATTATGGTGCAACATAATAGTCTTTTAGTTTTAACTGCAACGAATCAAGCTTCTCGCTATACGACGTCAACAAATAAGTTTTCACCAAGCCGAAGAGGAAATGCTACATCAATTTGGTTATGTTGTCAGAACGTTTTGAAAGCTAATGAATAACATGAGCACGCGTTTATAGGATCTTCATTGCATTCTTCGCAATTTTTGAAAATTTATTCGAACCTTTAATACGTTCTTCGTGATATTCGAAGATTTTTTCGAATCTTAAAACCGTTTTTTGTGATCTTCAAATATTCTCAAGACATTATTCACGTTCGTCGGAGATCTTTACGGTGTTCTTTGCGTTCATCGGAGATCTTTGATTACATATTTCAAGATTTCTTATAAATCCCTTCAGTTGACACAAAAAGCATGGTGCCCGAAAATTGAGAATCCTCTCACGCGTTGATAGACTAAGATAATGAGTGGACCCTCGCACTGGAAAGTAAAATCCACTACGCTTCATTTCAGATATAAAACATCCGTTAACGTGATAAGAATACACCACCACTAACACTTTGCAATGTAAGGGCTACTTCACACATGACACATCTCAAAACCCGATGCACACCTCCATACGTTACTCTTACAATGAGAACCGGCTTGATTACACTGTATACTTAATTGGAGTACTTATTATTGGGAGATGGTATAAATAAGCGAATTGTTATTTATTGGAACAAAGAAAGAAATTGACACATCATCAGGGCTTCACAGGTCTCGTAAATAATAAAGCCATAAAAACCCATAATTGGCAATGTTTGTGTCTTTGAGTTACTTCTAAGATTTAACTTCAAAAAAGAAATGATTTTTCTTTTTACCATTTTCCATTATCATCCATCATATTCATAAGAAATTGAGACTGCACGTGAACCAAACTTGTTTTCAAGTAACCAATCAATTATTATATCTAAGATTCTCCTGTTATCGCTATCACTATCATCAACTCTACTATTTAACAACTTTTCTACCTAAATTCATCCTCAGTTTTGAAACTCAAAGTGTTGTTAAGATAAAGACGCTTTGGTGATATCATTGGTGGTAAGGATTTTATTTTCTACTAGAGAAGACAGCATGGAATAAAAAAAAGAGAGATAAAATGCTCGATTTAAAACGCACTACAAATGTTGTGTCTTGGGGTCTACAACAAATCTCTATTTATATAGAGATAAAAATATGTCGAAATTAAATTAAATTGGAGTTAAAAACCAATTCAAACATGTGCCCAGGTCGTCAACGTGCAAAAGACTTGGCCGTGTTTCATGCACCTAGCCAATAAATTTGCATTGGTCAGTCATCTCTAAAGTCTAATCATTGAAAGTCAACATTGGTCAATTTTCACATCAGCATGCACTGACATTGTTTTCTATTCAACGAAAAAATTTAAAGTAGGATTGTCATGTGCTGTTACATTAGCATTTATAAACTATAAATATTTTTATAAAATTAAAAGTACTTTTATCTATCTGTACGAAATCTGACAGTAAATTTATATGTGCACTCGGTGAAAATTCATATATAAAAAAGTGGCATGTCTATAGACTATAGAGTAATATAACCAAATTAGAAGAAAGGTAATATCATCCGAATGTATGGCAAGGGAAAATGAAGCCTTAGCAAAGAGTAAATTAAAATTAAAAGTTAGGTGAGAGAGAAGTTGTGGTTAGTTGTATATAATTAAATCCCCATTGGATTGCTTAAGCATTAGCGAGCACGTAATAGTATCAATTTGGATGCTAAAAACACTGCAATTAGAACTAAGTAGGGTGTACGCAAGTAGGGTACCAATATGTTTCTTGATTTTATCAACTTCACATTTAGTAACATGTTTATTAATTAATTAGTTGGATCATATATACATACACACACATATATATTATATTATATTGTGCAACCACTTGCGTAGATGAAAGTGAAATATTGTTATATGTATCTTTCTCTTCAAAGCTAAGGTATTTTGTAGCTATCCTATGCTATATATGCTTTCCTCTTCTATATGTATAGAAATGTATTGTTTTCCTTGTTGCCCACTCAAAGGTGTTGTGTGTGTATATATGTATAGTAACAAAACTGAAGCATCACTTTCATTGCTTTTGTTTTGCATATATACAGTTGTGTTTTGTACCTAACATTTAGTAAGTGATATCTTCTAAAATGACATGTTTCTATCTTGTAAAACTTAAGCTTACTCTTGATGCCTTAGTGTGTGTTTTTAATTCACATGTAATTTGCCAACTATATATCCTATGTGCATAGAGAAGCACATCTAATTAAATTTGTCATTTGTTGAATTATTGCTCACTTTGAAGGATTATGCATGGTAAAGAAAGTATTGATTTTTATAAATGTCATGCATCAGAATAATACTCTCTCCAGTCCTAAAATAAGTATCATATTTTTTATTTTGAAAAAATTGAGGAAAAATTAGTTATTGTTATATATTTCATCTTCTATCATCAACATGTACAAACTTAAGAGATAATAACTAACTTTTTATAGGTATATTATTTGTAATTTATGCACAATTAGTTTTCTAAAAAAGAAAACAAAACACTTATTTTGGAACAAAAATACAAGTGAAGCAAACAAGTATTTTGGGTCAGAGGGAGTAACAAACTGGTTCATTTTAGAGTAGGGATTGAAAAGAGAGGACAATTGTAAAGGATAAACAACATCTTCTCGACTAATTAACAAGAATATCACCCACAACTATTGGGACAAATGGTTTAAAAGATTCGGTTCCTTTGAGATTTCAAATTCGGTTCTTCTTCCAAGTGTTGATGTTGCCGATAATATAACTAGAATATTATTAGACATTTTAGGCCTAATTATTTGAAAACTTGATATAAAAAAGGCAAGACACAAGAATGTTCATTTGACAGAGAGACTCAATGACAAACAAAATTATGGGGCCGTTTGTCCTATTCTTATTATCATAGAGTCGTATCATACACTCATAGTCATGGGCCATTGTTATTTTTAATATACACATAACAATGTAAACTATATGATTTGTCATGTTCCAAAGTATGTTAAGTTGTAAAGAAGATGCTTATCATCTTAAAAGTATCCACAACACAAGCAGTCTCTTCAAAAAGCTTCTGTCCTAAAATTTGCACCAGTCAATCCTTTTTTATCCTCACTTTGTTTTGGCATCATTTGAGCCTTTTATTTGGCTTTTAGTTACTTGCTAGCTATCCACAATCCACAATCCACAATACACAAAGGTTGAGACTTGAGAGAAAAAGAAACAAAAGAGTAGAAAAGAAAGCACCTTTTGTGTTTATTAGTTGGCAGTGAAGGTTCAGCTCAACTTCCTATTGAAAAGGATAGAGTTATCATGGGAGTCATCTCATAGTCATGACCTACAGCTCAAGGCATGCCATTGCCATCCAAAAATTCAAGAGCTAAAGAAAAAAGAGAAAATAATTCATACATGCAGTCGTCATACATGTCAAATACATGTAAGACTGAAATTGAATTCTAGTCATTCGTTACGACTAACACAATATGACATCCACTACTCCACCCAAAAAAAAGTTAAAGTTGCTAAAAAATTACAAGATGAATTCGCTAATACATTCGAAAAGAAAAAAAAAATACTTCTTCGAGGTTCACATGGTGATGGTTTGGTGGGGGCTTGGCATCTTTATCTCCATTTTTTTCCACCTAATTGATCAGTGTTGATTTAATCAAGGGATGGCCTATCAAGACTTTTGCTGTCTATTTCTCTAGCCATTAAATGCTACTACTTCTAGGACCTAAATTTCATATGGGTCATTGTCAATTTTGGGTGTAACAATTGTTCATTGCTTGTAAAACAAAACGGGAACATAAATATATATCTTTCTAGGGATGAATGATCATCACCTGGTGCGTTTCTTATACCTACTAATAAAATTTGGTTGATTGTAGAAGACAATGAGGTGGCTCATATATTCCATTACTTGCTTTAATTCTAACATGATTTTCAATTCCCCAACATAATCAGTTCAGTCAGAAAAGGTTGTTTTATTTTGTTCATTGCAGATGAGTGTTTATAGTTGGAGAGACAATGGAGTATTGGAGTTCAATAGTGGGCACAACTAAATTTTTAAAAACAAATAATGATCAGAACTTCATTTCAGATAGAATATATAGTACACATAACAACCTAAATCGATAAACAACATTATAACAATTACTCCACACACTAAGGCCAGTCTTCTTTGCGAACTCATGAGTCCTATAAAATAAGGTCTTTTAAGTGGATGATCATTCGACGCCAAAGTCATATTTTATTAATGACTGCAGTATATTTTAAAAAATTGTGCATATTTTTATATTGTTTCATCACATAGATCGTCTCACCTAAGTGCCACTTTCCATCTGGCGACGCCTGGTGGGCCTACGTTCCCTTCCTATAGGCTCGGTTCCTCTAGACCTAACACTTGCTCCTAGCCTAATTAGGCACCCTAGTTCCAAGTGGTCAGTTTGGGCACATGAATAGTCTACCCTGCTGTGCTCATTCTTCAGACCTGGTAGTCGCTGCATAGTGGTGGCATTTTGTTTTCCGATGATTGTCGTCTATAAGTTAAACGTCTGCAATGCCATTATCTTAGTTCTATGCATGTTTCTTAGTTGTCATCGCTTATGTAACTCAATTTTGCTATTTGTTGGTTTTGAGCGATTATCATGTCGTCCTTCGACCATCCTCGTGATGTCCCCGAAACTGCATCTATAATTGTAGATTGATGACGACCCGTAGAATAGTGATATTGTGAAGATGTTTACTTATCTCGTCAAGCAACCTAAAGGATATGTCTTGGCATATCTTTCTTCTATAGTGTCTTTGGATGAGCTTGGTCAAGTCAGGGCGTAATGGTTGATCCCTTTGCAGTTGGAGGTCTTGTTGTCGCCTCATCATGGTGCACGTTTTGATCGGATACGTCGTTGTGTATCCAGAGATGTTCCACTGTGGATTTAGTTTCTTCCAACTACATACGTCTTAGAGGTGCTCGATTCTATTGGGTGACACCCACCTAACTCTGGGAACGTTTTGACCTACTTCCAAAAAAATTGTTTCGCTCATAGCGTGGTTCCAACATGTGATTTATTTAGGCATTTGTATTGTTTATCTCACAAGGATAGTGTGAGATGGGTGTACTTCAGGTCCCATGGAAGATTCTTGTGCTTGAGCTTGATGACCCGGTGAAGGGATTGAAGCATCAGCTCATGTGTTTTTGGTGTCCTAGAGATGTCGTAGGCGATCTATAAGTGGGTTTTGGTTTTCATCATGAATGTTCCCCCGAGGATCTCGATGCCGCCTATATGTCGTGATTGTACTTTCCTTGGGCCCTGTGAGAAGTACTTGGATTACAAATGTTGGTCCGAGGATCCCAAATCCAGTGTTGCTCGAGAACAAATGTTGATCGACGTTCATGTTAATTCTGCTTGTGACCGGTTACAATGGTGTCCAGACGGCTCTATCATTTTGGTCCAAATGAATGATAAAAAATAGCGCAAGCGTAGAATTCATTCGTTGCTCGGTGTGGTAATCTCTTGACTGTCAATCCGGGGCCTACCCCCATTCCCCAATCGATGAAGCGAAAACGATCGGAGCGCGATCATCCCATTTAACTTCTGCTTAATTATTAATTATTTCACCATTGGTAATAATGCAAGTGGAATGACCAGTATAATTTTAAATGCACAAGTTTTGAGCGATCCAAACGTTCAAGTGTTGTAGGAGAAATAAGCATTATTTTATTATACCTAAACAGATCCATTATTTACGTGGTACAAACTTGAAATGCATATTGTGCCATCCTAATATTTCTCTTATAACAACCTCTGTATTTTTTAGAGCTGACAATTTGGGTCATAACAAGCGACACGACACGAACACGCACGAAATAAACGTGTTTGGGTTCATAAAAATTCTA